>JAPTGZ010000023.1:29975740-29993236 GCA_029814645.1 Fowleria isostigma | reverse complement strand
TTATTCTCGTAATATTACGACTTTATTCTCGTAGTGACAAGCAATTTCTTTTTCTTGTGTGGCCCTTATACGCCGTCCCTAAAAACGAAAGAAAATGTTATATTTTTTACTAATTAGTTTTTGATTTTTGGCAAAATATTTCATTCTTAAAAGTACATTTATAAAGAAATTCCTCTGCTGTGTTGTTTTCCAAAAAGAAATGGAACTGTTCTTTAATTACCAATTCAGCAGATGGAAAGGCTATTAAAACATTGGATTTATGTAATGTACATTACCCCGGCACGTTATTGCATACTTGTATATTGTTCTTTGTATACTGATTGTATTTCAACCCTTTAGTTAAAAAAAAAAAAGTCAGAATACGCCATATATTTACTGGTCTACATTCACAAAAGTAACAGTATGCTATGCAATTGTTTTATAAACCAAACATATTTAGATGATGTATTTAAGTAGAATTATGCAATCAAGTGATTTTATGTTTGATTACTGTACATCCTTGAATTACTTTTACTGTTGCATTACATTTTTGGTTGATTTCATTTAAGCCATTTTATTTATTGTGTGATCTACAACTGATCACAATTTCTAAAGGTCATATGTTTATATTGTGCAAGCAATATATCCCTAAGAGTTAAAATTTCACTTGTTAAAAAGGTGTATTTTCAGCTTTGTGTCAATGGTTTGAGCAGCAAAGAATTCTAAAGATTTTTTTGTTTAAATTTCAGCAAACTCATTAAAGCTCCCTTAATCCTATAGTTCATCACAAACATCCCAAATGAATGGACGATACATTTTTAACAACTGAGATCGTCGGACAAATGGTAGTGAAGTAATAGAATATTTGCCTCTAAGATGTAGTGAAGTTCCATAATATAGAATTATACTTGAGTAAAAGTTGTTAGCTGACAAAGCTTCTCATATGAGCTAAATTACACAGTCTGCTTTATTGATACTGTAGAATCCTGCACCATTACAGTGACCCAGTTTGGAAGCTAGTCAAACAGTAAACTGTATAAGCATGGAATGAAAAGGAGCTGCAATTCAAGGTTACTGCGAGGCCTTGTGCAGTCTGAGTTCAGTGTCTTCAAAATGTAGAAACAAAGAGCAGGAGATAAAACTCATCCGGGGGGGAAAAAAAAACTCACAATCACGTTACGTTTACATTCATTTATAAAAGAGAAATACAACCATACTATAAGCACACACATTGTTCTGCATTGTTGAAAATGATATTGAAGATGAACCACTTCATGCAAATGGGCCAAAGAAACAGTGGAAGACGAATGCACCAATTTATCACAAAACACACTTAAAAGTCTTAAGTATGTGGTACTGTCTATAGTGTTTTCATGTAGAAACCTTGGAAATATCAGCAGAGAGGATATGCATTAACCGGAAAATGATATGGAAATGGAAACAACACCGCATCACATCAAAACAGGAAGTGTTTATTGTTAACCACTGAAATGACAAAGGAGTACTGCACAGCTGTATGTTCTGTTTGGCCTTATAGAAGCTTGATGTCAGTCTTGGAAAGTTGTCTGCAAGGGAATGAAAGTGTGTTTGCAACAAAACTGTGAACAAAGAAGGCACCTTAGACTTACTGGTTATGATCTTATGGGCCCATAATGTTGGTTGTAAAACTGGTTATTTATAAGAAAATAACTACATGAGTGACACTCTTTAGGATCAATGATAAAGTGCCACTGACCCAAAAAACAAAACAAAAAGAAAAAAAAAAAAACCTTCAACTTTAATTCATTTCTTCATTCACGCTGACAGATACACCCACACCCACACATCAAACCTGTTCATTTCAGGCACAGGCTGGAAAACACACTAGCATTTCTTTGTGGTAGTGTCTTTAGCTATATCCTCACCCTGTACGGTACAGTACCTTCAGATAAGACCAGATCCTGCTTCTGCTATTGCTAAAAATCTACAGTATCTCACCTGTTTTCAGAGTCCTGCTTGACAAAAACAGTTCACTAGTGCAAATTTCTTCAGCCAGAGTCAATTTCCTGACTACCAGGAGTTCAGATCTGGATCTTAAGAGGCAGAGATTTTCTGTATTTTCACATCAAAGTTAAAAACGTATGTAAAAGATACTGGGTTTGTAAAGTCCATTTGACATGGGACACTGACTCGCAGTGCTGAACTATTTCTTTTTTTGGGGGGGAGGGGAGGCAAATTTATTAGAAATCTATTACGAGATAATTCAGTATTAATATCTGGAGAATGAGAAAAGGGGGAAAAAATGTAATACCTACCTAACACTCGTACCTGTTACACAATGAGTAAACACAGTTACAGTTTCACATTAGTAAACCTAGTAATACTTCTACCATGTGGTTCTGAAAATGTTTAAAATGCTACAAATACCACTTTCTTGTAAAATATACACAAATCAGTCAAGAATGCCAAGATAAAATGGCATTGCCACACTTTACACTGGACAACACCAATGTTTTTGACTGTTGAGAATATATATTTTTTTCCTGGAAAACTAAATGCACATCAAGAATTTAAGAAAAAGTCTAGCTGCACGACTGTGACAGAAGCAAGCATACCAGTCCAGTCGTTCCATCTCAGTCACTCCAGTGCAATCAAACTCCCGTCGGCGTCCTCGGGTTACGGTATTTGGCTTTTGTACTAAGCAGCCTGCCACACTAGCTTATTAAAATAGAGACTGAATACAGAATGTAGACAAGCTGACTTTGTTATTAAGAGTCGATTGGAAGATGGGATGGAAATTAAGGAGCGGGGATTTAAGATATTTTAAGGGCATTCACTTTCCAACTCTTAAAAAAACTAGCTATTTATCAAAATATATCCATCTTAGTGTGTGTGCGTGTTTAATGTGTGTCTACGTGTCTGTAAGTGTATGCGTGTGCTCTCAGAGGAGTGTGGATATGAGAAAATAAACGAAATCTGTAAACTTCTATCTTTCACACTGTGCAAACTGCATTGTTTTGAGGAGAGGGAGGAGAAATGGGAGAAGAATGCAGCAGGTTAAATTTGGCAGCGCAGCAGTTGAAGGGGAGGTGACAGTTATGCAGAGAAAAGGAGGACGGGGGAGGGGGGGGTAGCTGGTGAAGCCTAGCTCTGGAGCAGGATGGGGTCCTCCAGCTCATGGAAACCAGGCACAGAACTGCTCTGGCTCTCCCCAGAATCGGAATCGTAGGGCGTGTCAGGTAGCTCCGTGAAGCTCCAAGCCAGCTGGTCATCCTCAAATTCGGAGCGCACCTGCACGGGCACGTCAGCACAGTCCTCCTCCTCATTGGCATGGAAGTCCTGAGGGATGTAGAGCATCTCAGGGTAGTTGCGAGACACCAGATCGCTGGTGGTGGCCACAGACACCTTACGGAAGGCGATGAGGTGCATGTGGGAATACTTGACGTATTTGTAGCGTTTGAAGCCCAGGGATTCCACCGCCACACGCCAGCTGCGCATCATGAGGGCGTGGCGGTTTT
Source organism: Fowleria isostigma (assembly GCA_029814645.1). Taxonomy (NCBI): domain Eukaryota; kingdom Metazoa; phylum Chordata; class Actinopteri; order Kurtiformes; family Apogonidae; genus Fowleria; species Fowleria isostigma. Next base: position 29,989,760 of record JAPTGZ010000023.1, on the reverse strand, counting down.
GGTGGGAGGAGTCGGGGGTGATGATGAGCAGGAGGCCGTGCAGCTCCAGCAGCTCGTGGGCCTTCTTGCAGCAGATCCAGCGCTGGTATGGTGAGGGGAAGTAGGAGAGGAGCAGAGAGAAGACCACCACGTGGAACAGTTGGGCTGGCAGAGCGTCGATGGGGTTGTGGAGCTGGCGGAGAAAGGCTTCGACTGCGTCACCGGCCAGCTGGAGAGGCTGCTGGAGCTGGAGGTTGAGGAAGTCGCACTTGTACACACTCTGAAGAAGGGAGGAAAAGTAAACAGCATTTGTTGCGATTCAAACCTGATACTTTGCATTCACTAGACAGGTCAATATATGGTTAAAAAATTTTTAAAGAAGGCACCTTAACCCCAAAAAATTGATATGAAAAGGTTTTTCAGTTGATTATGATACCTTAAGATGCACTTAATAACATATTGAAAATCTAGAAAAAATCTGACCCGAGCAGAGGGGTCATTTTCAGGATGATGTTCAAGATGGTGGCTAAAGGCTAATTTGAGTTACAGAACAACTTTTCAGCTCATGATACTGATTTATTCCTCAGATAAGTTTTCTTATAAGTCAGTGAATCATATATAATATACTGTAGATTCACTTTATGATATTTTCAAAAATGTAGTAATTTCTGACCCTGACAAAAATACGTTTCCGTCAGATATTCAAATAACCTCTTATATATAATTTATTTTATTATTTTTTTTTATAATTTATATAATGCACTGTGGAGAGACTACATGACATTAAAAATCTAGTTAAATCTGACTACAGAAAAGGAGTCATTATTAAGATGACGTCAAAGATTGCCACAAAAGCTAATTCAGCTCTCCGTGTTAGTCGTCACTTTTAATGGAGTCTATCCACAGCCCTGCTACTTTTTGAACTTCAGGCAGCACTTGTATTTCCTGTCTTTCATTATTGGACACACTGATTAATCCAGGTGTGTCTGATACTTCTTGTTGTGATTACTGTGGTCAGAAACACCTGGATTAATCAGTGTGTCCAATAATGAAAGACAGGAAATAAAGATGCTGCCGGAAGTTCAGGAAGTAGTGGGGCTACGCAGAGTCCATTTTAGATAGAACTGAATCATCCAAATCATATACTTTAGATGTTTTTTGTAAAATAATTTTAAACTATCCAGCCTATGACACACCTGCGCAATAACCATGTTGTCTAATCAGTATCTTAATGTGCCACACCTGTCAGGGGGGAAGGGTTATCAGTGCTCACCAACACAGATTTAGACAAATGTGTGATGGATATTTGACAAAAATAGGCCTTTTGTGAACAAGTCTTAGATCTGTAATAATAATAACAATAATGATAATAATAAAAAAATCAGACTTAAATAGCACTTTTTTGGACACTCAAAGACGATCTTTGAGTTCAACTCATGAAAAATAAGCGCAAAAAACAGAAGAGTAGCATTTATATTTTTGTTCAGTGTAATATTTACTCTCTCCAGCCTCTGAGCTCAGATTCACCTTTCTAACCTGAACAGTAATTGACATACAGCATATCCCAGGCTCTTGGTGGCCATCTTGAAAATTACCCCTTTACCAGGGTCAGAATTTCCTAGATTTTTAATATGTACATATGCTGTATACACACAAACTGCCATTCTGACTCCATCCTTTATCTACAGTTGTTTTTGCTTGGAGCTGCAAAACGCAGGGCAGTTTTTGTTCCGCTTTCTGCTGAAATTGTTCACACAGTCTAACCTCACAGATAGCCCTGTATGAGTCATTTCTGGCATTGCATTTGCATTGGTAGCTCAGTGCGAGCATTACAGACAGGAAACAGTCATGTGTTTTATTTGTGTCAACAAGGTTTTAAGAACACAGTGCGAAAAGAAAAATATTAAACAATACATACCTCGACTGCAGGCACTATGTCGATACCAACTGTGAGGAATTCATCAAACTTCAAGAAAGGGTTAAAGCAGCTTCCCACATCCAGAAGGCGCATTTTCCCCAGCTGAGAGATTGAACTGCAACAGAATTTAACAGAACTGTGCATAACAAATCTCAAATTCACACATGATACAGTTAACATTTTTATGCTTAAAGTGTTTACATGCAACTTTTGCATCTCTTAAGAGCTATTGTACATTTAAGTTTAAAATGGATAGTCAATTTGACAATTCTTTCACAACAAAACAGATATTTTATTCAAGCGCTCATTAATTTGTCAATCTGTGACAACACACTAAATATGAGCTGCCTGTGTTGATGAGCAGGTTTAAATATAATTTTTGAAGGTGAATGGACAGGATTTGTATAAAAGAGAAAAAAAAAAAAAACAATTATCGGCAATGGCATGAGCAGAAACACTCTAAAACCAGCAACAGGTCTGCTTCTCAGAATTAGGGATACACTTAGACACCACCTTTTTCCAGACCAAATACAAGTACAACTATTTATATTTGATTACTTGTTGATACCGAGTTCCAATATGAGTACTTTATAACACCATTACAGTTCTTAGTTACTTTTGAAAATGTACTTTATTATAATGGTCATTAATTAGTCTGTAATAAAGTGCTGCTACTGATATTTAATGCATTGGAATCAGTGTTTCTCAATCAATCCACCAGAGGGCGCCGCTCTTAGTTAACCGTACTGACCAAATATCACGCAGAAGAATAATGCTTTTTGAGAAGAAGGAAGTCAATAATAATAACAAACATGGCGACAACAGAGGAGGAAATTCTAATGTGGTTACTAATGTTAATATCGATGAGGGCGTTGTCATAAATATGTCAGTAGTTTTTTACTAACTCGCACAGTCGCTCTGAAAAGTTCAGCTACCTTCCAGTGATACAGTTTTTTCATCTGGGTATGCACAGAACCTTTTATATAAGATAATATGATGATTTTTATGTTTGTTGCTCTGGGTATGCATCTGCAGGCTCCAGGAAATTGAGATTTTGTATATTTTTTTCTCCATGTTCAAGTTTTGTTCCATACACAGTCACTACGATTGGGCCAAACGGGGCTGACAGGACACTGGCATCCGAACCCCGGCCATGCTACTCCGTTTTCCTCTGTCACACTATACACAGCGTGCACATATCGAACCTTAATGTGATCAAGAACCAATGAATCAACTGATAAATTCATTGACAACTCTTTAAAGAATCGATTTGAATCTATTTACTCGATTCGTTGTTGCAGCCCTACTTAACAGTTCGGGCATTCTCTACTCACCTGGGGATGGTGCTGTGTGGTTGGGCACTTACAGATGCCGCTGTCAGACCGACGGCATGCGCAGCAGTTTTCTCGTCCTTCTCTAACATTCTTTTTATCCCGCCGTCCAAAAAGTACTCTTGACAGACACTGTGGACGTGGAAGCAAAACACATCTCACTCACAGACATCTGCAAATCTTACTTTCCAAGTGCCACATCCCAAAGATTCAGTCCAGTCCAACCTCATCGTGAACATGTTTGTCAGCGGTCAACAATACCTGCGGCACCACTCGATGCGCCCCTCTCCCTCGCAGTTTTTTGTCCAGTGGTTGTCTGCAAGATTCTTCATGGCGAGGGCATATTCGCTCAGAGTCTGCTCATCCTCACAGTGCTCCCGCCAGATCTTATCAAAGTCACCCACTGGAAAATAGACAGAAAATTAGGACAAATAAAACAATCAGATATCCATTCAGTTGCATTACCGACTCGTGCTTTCCTGCAGTCATCTGTTTTACTTTGGAAAGGTTCATCCACAGCAGTAGCAAACATTCACAACTTACTTGCCAACTTTGTTCATCCAATAAAAGCACCAAAACATGACTGGAATCCTTCGAGGAAACCTGCTAAAAAAGCTCAGACCACAGCTGCTCCTCTGTTGCTTCAACACAGCCTACATGTTCACGTGTCTCTCCTCCAACAGGACCGTTTCTCTAAACTCATTCTCAAATGGTCGTTTCACAGTAATAATAACGTCCACCCAAATACCCTCCGCTCATGCTCACAGCTGCTCAGAATTTTTTCTAGCCTGTAGCATCGGCAAACACACTGATAAGGGAGCAATCCCATGACCACAAGGAAAAACTCTATTATCAGATTTGCTGAAATGAAAGGACAACAAGAGCAGTGGTGGTAAACAGCAGCACTCTGAAAGCATGACCACTGTGATTCAATGCCAAGCCTACCAGATCATGCTTTACTTATTAACCAATCATGAGGTCTACTCGCAGGACAAGATCTCTGTGCTGTTCGGGCCTCCAAAAACAACAAACTTCTGCAACGAGTCTACATTCAGTCTGAGTATGATTAGGATGTACTTATTACATTAGGGTTACATTGTTTTTCTAGTTAAAAAAAAAAAAAAAAAAGGACAGATGCTACACAGTATAACTTGACCTCATATTTGACTGATTTTGAGCTTGTGCACTCTATGTACAGTGTTGTTTCAATTCACAATAACAGAAATAACATAACATCCACATATTATCATTATGTGTACACACATCTAATAATTCGCTATTAATATGCACTCCTAGTAGCCTGAAAAGGAGTGAGAAGAAGTAAAACTTATTTACTCCCACCTCCAGTTTCACTACTTACACTTGTATAGATGCAGTTATATCAAACAGATTAGTTGTAAACATGCGTCAGTAAATAGGGGTGTAAGAAACATATTAGTTCTGCAATATATCACAATATTTCATTTCATGATACTGTAATAGTATCATGAAATGAAATGGTGATATTTTCTTACACCCCTTAGTCATTCATGAGATCTGCTGAACTACAAAATAGACAGAATGAGTACTACAACAGCAGTATTGTGATATTGTAGGTCATGCATGTAGTTTTTAAAATGATAACATTGCCCACTATGCATTCTTTTCAAATAGAATATGAGCATTTGAGCAGGATCTTAAACTGTAATGTCTGTAAAACCTTATTTTGTGTCTTTATTTTTTGTGTGTTCTTTGTACTGGTAACACCAGATGTTAAAACTTTATTTATCCAAATCCTGCACTTTAAGTTTTTACAGAGGAAAGTTTTGTCTTGCAGTATCACATCCTGTTCTGATAAAATAAAAATATGTCTAGTGAAGAAATCGCTGAATGTGTATAATCCTATATTTTGATATGCTTATTCTTTTTTGCCTAATTTGTCCTGAACCTGTCTGTATTTTATTTTTCTAAAGATTGAACCTAGATGCTGTGAATGTTGCGGTCTGCTTTTTTTCTTTTTTGTTCATTTGTTTTGTACATTGTAAACTTTATAAAAAAACAAACAAAAACAAAACATGTCTAGTATCTCTGCATATTTCTGCCGTAATTCAATTTTTCCAGAAAATTATCTTTTAAAAAAGAAACAAAGCAAACAAAAATCGACTTGTTAACAGTATCGTGATATATCGGGATACTTGTATCGTAATCCCAGTATTGTGATTTGTATCGTACTGCCAGATTCTTGCCAATACACACCCCTTTTAGTAAATAATGTCAATGAATAAAGTAAAAAATAGGAGAAAAAAACAAAAACAACACACACATAAAAAAAGAAAAAAAACAAAACACCACATGACCTTCAAAGCCCTTCATCTCTATATTAAGATAATTTCTTTTCATTTTGTTTTAAATTGCTGTATATTATTGGACCATTGCTTTAGTTGAACCTTGAAACTATACAATATTATACTATAATGCTGTTATGTTTTCTACAGCAGAAGGATGGGATGAACAAATACTAAAAGCCATTTAGTCTAATTAAAATGGCCTCACACTGTGCGTTCTCTTTCTGCTATTTATACCGACTTTTGTGGGCAGTGAAATGATCAAACGGATGCATCTGATTCTTGACTCTGAGACAGTTGAGTGAAACAAACAGCCCCCGGGGGGAAAAGAGAGAATTAAATGGTCTTTATGTACAAATCTAATGAATCTAAACTAATTATCATTCCTCTCTGATGAAGCTTACCACCTGCTGTTCTGAATTTGTCTTTTCGTTTTCCCCTCCCGCATTATGCATAGTTGTCTCCGGTACAATTTTGCTTTACTTTATAAAAAAGAAAAAAAAAAAAAAATTAGTGAGGCTTGAGCAAACTGCTGTGTCAACAACAGCACAAAGTCAGTGCGTGGGTAGGCGTTGTGTTTTCAGACCTAGGGCGCTTCAGTTTGGCTGCAAACTACAGCGTTCACATATAAGTTACAGCTGAACTTAACTCTGCAGTCTAAAGTAAACCAGTAGTTTCTTCAATAAGTCAAACCCTCCGACACTTACCACGGTTCATACACATTTTTCAAGGTCAAATTCAAGCACTTTTCAAGGGTTTTTTTTTTCCACATTTTTCAAGCACAGCCCCTTATACTGGAGTACAATACATATCTACAGGAATACATCTACTTTTTTCTCTTTTTTAATCACAATAATGTACAGTTGTGTTCAAAATACTACTGTGTTTAAAAATGTGAGTAAAGCTCAAAAACTACTAAATATTAGTTTAGTGACTCACAGGAATGCTAAATCCTGAGGATTTTTCAGTTTGTACAGTAAATATTTGAGTTTGTAAAGAAAAATGCAGACACTGCTATTATTTTGACCAGCCCAATATTAATTTTGCTTTATTTTATATAAAGTAATTCAAAAACTGACACATTTTTCTTCACATTTTGATTTGTATTATAAAGTGCGGAGTTTCCAATACATCAAAATAAAAACTATTATAGCTTTACGAATGATTCGTTGTGGCAAACCCTAAAGGGAAAACGACTTATGTTTTTAAACACACTGCTATTATTCTGAACACAACTGTACATTGTATTATGCTAAAAAACATCTAAAATTCTGTTTTATAATAGCCAAAAGGTTAGAAATTAAAAGGAGAACACAAAGTTTTATCCCAAAAAAGGAAAACCACTTGGCATTCTTCAGGCACAATCACGTCGAGGGAACGATTAAGATAAAAATGTACCTGGAGTCAACCTGAGAACACCTGAGAATTGACTTTTTTTGACAAAAACAGTTATTTTTCAGGATGCATCACCTCTCCAAGTAGCTTTGGTTATAATTGAAGCACTTTAAAGCATTTTGACTAAAATTCAAGTACTTTTTAGACCTTTAAAACAACTAAATATTGAAAGTCAAGCCTTTTTTCAGGATTTTAAGCACCCGTACAAACCCTAACTCACATGGAAATGACAGGGAAAAATATGTTCAAAAGGGTAATTTCCAAACTTCCCTTTTACACAATCTCTGTCTATATATACACACTCCTGTCTAAAATGACAAAAATGACCGTTTCTAAGAAGAAACACGAGGTTTAAATTCTCAGGCAGATGGATGCAGGTGAACACCAAGCAGGTCTTCCAGCCATTCAGCTTTTAAAATATTTTCCCAAGAAAAAGACATCGTATGCACATTTGCCCAAACATGTACTTTAAAAGATCCATTTACTTCTCTCTCAATGAAGCTTTAGTTCGGCCTTGTCTCATCTGCTCAGATCCAATACTCGAGACAGTATTACAGTATTAAGTTTGTTCTGAGTAACATTAGAAAAGCAGACAATGAAGACTAGACTAGGTGAGCGCAAACATTTTAAATGAAGGATCAATCATCATCACGTCCCATTAACCCATGAGGACCCAACACTACTTTTGTGTCAGTCCCCAAATAAAATTTTCTCTATATTTAACCTTTTTTAACCCAAACATCCACCATCTACTGATATAAACCGTTTAATCCCTGTTGATCCACTAACATGTAAATAATTGGTATGAAGTGCAGGTTATTCATCTTTTCATGGTCATCAAATATGACCCATCAGAGGCTCCGTAGTTACCGTGGAAACAGTCATCTTCTACAACATTGACTGACCATTCATTCATTTTCTGAACCCGCTTACAGTAAAACCCATAAAGTTGGATCAATGACAGTGGATGGACACACTGGGTTTATGTTCAGGTAATGACAAATATCCGGAAAAAGTCACTTTTTTTCAGTTTTCCGTTTTTGATATAATAACCCTCAACTTTAAAACTTATCAACATCTACATGATCAGTAAAATTAAATGTTGGAAAATACTTAATTTTCACTGAAAGAAACAAAGTACAGAAGATAATAGTACAATAAACGAAGGTAAACCACTTAAGGATGGTTAAAAAGAGAAAAATGTATTTGGAAGTGACACAAATGTCACACTGGGTCCTTATAGCTGAAGTAGTTTATTATCAGTTCTCTGTGCCTCCTCATAAAATAAAAGCATCCAAAAAGGGGGACATGGTAACACTCAACACCATCTTAACCTGCCTGTAGCAGGTGGCCTCTATGATTTCTTTCTCAGACCCACGCAGTTTCACAAATATGTACATTTCTAACTCTGAGGTTACAGTCTAATTTCAACTGGATTTTTCCCAAATATGCATTTTTGTCTGCAAATTCATGAGATATCAATAAACACATCAGTAATGCCATTCCTAACAGTTTACCTCAACTATAGTTCCTCTTCTGAAGTCTTTAGTGGAGTTTAACATGAAATCCTACCTAAAGCCCTTGTACACTCTGTCTGGGTCTTTCAACAAACTGATTGTTGACTGTTGGAACTGAATCCTTTCATGAGGTCTAGACACCTTTTGACAAATATAAAACACACATTTTCTGAAAAACAGCAAAATTATAACAAATGGTACGTGGTGCTTTTGTATGTTTTGATTCTATGTGTTGTCTGTATGATTGTACTGCTTCACTGTTCTTTTATCTCTTTTCTCTTCTATCTTTATCAAGTCTCTTAGCTGTCTTAACTCTCTCTTTTTAATTAATGTGCTGTAATATAGTTTTTCTTAGGGTGCCTATTGCCATCTGGCCAGGGACTACAGCAGGATATTAGCCGTGTTGGCTAAAGCTGCCCTTTTTAACTGTTATTGATACAGTCAATTAATTGGGATTGTCCACGATAAACTAATAAACTAAACTGAATTACATGTAGTAGAGCCAAGACAGGGCTGTGTGACCTACTATTATTGCAAATCTGCCTGTAATGAAAAACAAAATCCTTATCAATGGATGCGTTTCTCATTAGTAAAGTACTTATGTTGGCGTAGATCTATGTTGAATGCTGACTTGTTTATGAACAGTCACAACAATTCTACTCTGAAGTTACACTCTAATTTCATCTGCATTTTTCCCAAATATGCATTTTGGTCCACAAATTAATGAGATATCAATGAAAAGCACATCAGTAATGCCATTACTGACAGTTTACCTCAACTACAGTTCCTCTTCTGAACTCTTTAGTGGTTAAACATATGAAATCCTACTTAAATCCCTTGTACACTGCCTAAATCTTTCAACGAACTGTGATTGTTGCATGTCAAAACTGAATCCGTTTGTGAGGTCTGAGAAGTACATTTTGACCAAACACGACATATTTTCTGAAAAAACCTAAACTATAAAACAAATGAGTTGTAGTAGAGCCAAGACCTACTATTGCTGCAAATCTGCTTGTAAAGAAAAACTAAATCATTATCATTTGTAAAGTGTTTGTGTTGAGTAGGTCGATGTTGAACGGTGACTTGTTTATGAACAGTCAAAACATTTCTAACTTTGAGGTGACATTGTAATTTCATCTGCATTTTTTCCAAATACGCATTCTGGTCTTCAAAATCATGAGATATCAATGAAAAGCACATCAGTAATGCCATTCCTAACAGTTTACCTCAACTACACTTCCTCTTCTGAACTCTTTATCGGAGTTTGACAAGTGAAACCCTACTTAAATCCCTTGTCTAAGTCTTTCAACAAACTGACTGTTGCCCGTCAAAACTGAATGAGGCCTGTGAGACACATTTTGACAAAACAACATGTTTTCTGAAAAATAGCTACGTTATAGAATTAATTAGATGCGGTGGAGCCAAGACAGGACTGTGTGACCTATATTGTTGCAAATCTGTTATGAAACAAAATCATTATCAAGGGATGCATTGTTGGAGTAGATCGATGTTGAATGGTGACTTCTTCATGAACACTCACAACATTCCTAACTTTGAGGTGACATTCTAATTTCATCTGCATTTTTTCCAAATACACATTCTGGTCTTCAAAATCATGAGATATCAGTGAAAAGCACATCAGTACGGTTTACCTCAACTATACTTCCTCTTCTGAACTCTTCACTGGAGTTTGACAAATTAAACCCTACTTAAATCCTTTGTCTAGGTCTTTCAGCAAACTGGAATTGTTGCCTGTTGAAACTGAATCCGTTTATGAGGCCTGTGAGACACATTCTGAAAAAAACAGAGGAGGTGTTTTCTGAAAAATAGCAACACGATAAAATAAATTAGAGTCAAGACAGGACTGTGTGACCTACTATTGTTGCAAATCTGTAAAGAAAAACAAAATTATCAAGGGATGCATTTCTCATTGTTGGAGTAGATCTATGTGGAATGGTCATTTCTTTATGAACAATCACAGCATTTCTGACTCGGAAGTTACACTCTAATTTCATCTACATTTTTTTTTTCCAGATATGCATTGTGGTCTTCAAAATCATGAGATATTAATGGAAACCACATCGGTGATACTATTCCTAACAGTTTACCTCAACTATACTTCCTCTTCTGAACTCTTTACTGGAGTTTGACAAATTAAACCCTACTTAAATCCTTTGTCTAGGTCTTTCAGCAAACTGGAATTGTTGCCTGTTGAAACTGAATCTGTTTATGAGGCCTGTGAGACACATTCTGACAAAATAAAGGAGGTGTTTTCTGAAAAATAGCAACACTAAAGAATAAATTAGATGTAGCAGAGTCAAGACAAGACTATGTGACCTACTATTGTTGCAAATCTGTAAAGAAAAACACAATCATTATCAAGGGATGCATTGATGGAGTAGATCTATGTTGAATGGTCACTTCTTTATGAACAATCACAGCATTTCTGACTCTGAGATTACACTAATTATATCTACATTTTTTTCATGCATTTTGGTCTTCAAAATTATTAATGGAAACCACATCAGTAATACCATTTCTAACAGTTCACCTCAACTATACTTCCTCTTCTGAACTCTTTACTGGAGTTTAACACATTAAATCCTACCTAAATCCCATGTCTAGGTCTTTCAACAAACTGTGATTGTTGCCTGTTGAAACTGAATCCATTCATGAGGTAAAAGACAGAATATAACCCGTATTTTAAAATAAATTAGATGTAGCAGGGCCAACATAGGACTGTGTGACCTACTATTGTTGCAAATCTGTCTGTAAAGAAAATAAAATCGTTATCAATGAATGCTTTTCTCATTTGTAAAGTGTGTAAGAGTAGATCTATGTTGAATGGTGACTTGTTTATGAACAGTCCCAACATTCGCAGTGTGTGTGTGTGTTAGGTTGAGGTTAAGAAGCTTTAAAGGCCTTGTTTTCTGAATTAACCCCCACTGCTGCGGGTTGTAGTCCACATCCTAACAGCAGAGGCAGGTAGCTGGAAACACCATTTTGCAACCAGGCTAAGTTCATGTTTATGAGGAAGCCGGTTACCAGTCCCATTTAGCTGAATATTTGAGAGCTAATGCTCAGTGTTAGCCTCCCGGCTGCAGAGCCACAGTCAGACAGGGGGCCCAATGAGGCAGCTTACCCTCTCGGTATTTCCTACGCAGTTTTCTGTGCACGTTTTTGACGACCCCTGACAGCTTCTCCTGCTCCTTCTTGTACGGAGCTTCCTCTGGAATCGGCACGTAAAACAGCTCCGAGTGGTTTTCGGTCTCCCCTGTCTCAACATTGTCCCTGGGGTCCATAGCACCACACCGCCGATGCTTCCTCCGCCAGTCGGTTCCCCTTTTCTCAGCTGCAACCCGACCGGCGAACTGGTGCACCGGCCAACAACGCGCAAGCTGATTGGTCGACGCTGACACACACGTTGAACAACTGACAGCTCGGCGTCCAATCACAGAGCCGGAAGCACACCTGAACCAGAGAACGTGCTGTGAGGCGTTAAAGTGCACCTTGTAAATTCTAACACTCTTTATGACACGTGAGACCAAAGTCGATGGTTGGTTTCATGACCTGATAGGTCCAGGTCTCCCTTGCAAAAGAGATTTCAGATCTCAGTGGGACTTCCTGGTTAAATAAAGGTAAATAATGAGTCATTTTTTTCTTTCCTTTGTTGGAGTAAATGTTGGGAACAACTTAAATCCTGAGTTCGCCCTGAAGTAGCTGGGATAGGCTCCATGCGACCCCCGTGACCCTAGTGAGGATGACGCGGGTTCAGATGATGAATGAATGAATAAATCCTGAGTTAACTATGTTTAAAACAAATGTCATGAGAACATATGAAGCATCTGAATTTTATTTTTTCTGCTACTCAAATGATTGTTTAGTTTTTTGTTGTAACTGTTACTTGGCAAAAGGCATTGGTATTATATTTTATTGTTTGGTGATATAAATTAGGGGACAGGCATAATAAGCTCTGGCCTCAGTTTATTCCTTTTCAGACTCTCTTTTTTTTGTAATTTATTTTATTTTATTTATTTATTCCCACAAAACAACAACAAATCCACCATTCTGGACAAGCAAAGAACCAGACTGTGTAGGTAAGATCAGACAGAAAACCCTGTGGAGCTTATAAAATTTATATCACCACATTACAACATCAGCTAAGACAAAGACAATAAAAATAAAACAATGGTAGACTAAGTTTTCTAACGTTGTATCTTGTAAGTGTATAATATTTGTTTGAAAATGTCTGAATAAACACATTGAGCACTGAACATGACTAGTATCAAAACAAAAATCAAGAAAAAACCAAGCAAATCTACTTTAATTTTACTTCGGATATAACTTGGTATAACTTTTTATTGATGTTTGCCTTGTTTGTCTCACATGCGTATGCACATGAATGTGTTATTCATCAGTTAAAATATGTACATAGTCATCATTAGAATAGTCCGGTGTGGTCCAAGGGTCAGTCATCATGTTGTGATGATACCTGACCACACCTGCAGAGGTCATAAATTAATTATTATTCTCAGTTTTATTTTTTCCTAGTCCAAATATCACTGTGGTTTAACTCTTTAACCCCTGAGACATTATTCCAGGGAAACATGCTACTGTGGATTGTCGTGTGTTTCAGTGTCATAAAAGCTTCTGTGAATATATGATTGTGTTTCTTTTATTCAGTGGTTTTGTTTTACTCTGTCTTTTATTGTTAAAACAGGGTGAAATAACAGAAAAAGACAAAGAGAAGAAGTGAAGTTTGACAGGGTTTTACTAAATAAGGCACTCAGAATATACATCAATAAGAGATTTAGGATGCTGAACATGAACTGTTAACTGGAACGCACTGAACAGCAAGTATTCAAATTTTGGCCCAGTAACTTTTGTTTTGGGTTTCTTTTTTATAAATCAGTCCTTCTCCTTTTTGGCACCTGGTGTAATTCCAAAAGCAGTTACATGATCAAAACTTGGTAGTTTAAAAAAGAAAAAAAAAAAGGAAAATCACCACAACACTGCAAACAAAAGTAAAAACATAAGATATCATGGAAAGCAGTGTAAAAAAACAAAAAAAAGCCCAAATCTTCTATTTTTATAGTGAGTCTGTCTCACTTACTGCTCTGGTTTTTGCCCCCCATTACTAAGGCGGTGAGGGGTGCACTGAGCATGCTCAGATGTCTATGGAGAGAACAAGGTCTATTCTATAAGCATGATTTAAAAATTTTCTTATCGAGCAAATGGTTGAAGTTTTAGGAATATTTAAAATAAATCATAGATTCAGAATGCTCATCACAGATACGTCAGGAGATAAAGCAATGTTTTTCAACCTGTTTTAGCTCATGACCCCATTTTAACATCACAAATTTCTGGTAACCCCAGACTTTTAAAACAGATATTTTTTGCTCATTTATTTTTTTATTTTGTAATAGTTTGCTGTACTACGTTGCAAATAAACATTAATTTTATTTGACATTTGGGCTACATAATGTATATTATTATGGATGGAGGCAGAAAAGCCAGGTGTAGATTACTGCACAAAGTGAGAATTTTATTTTCCTT
>JAPTGZ010000023.1:29962351-29974206 GCA_029814645.1 Fowleria isostigma | reverse complement strand
AAAATAAGTGAAATTATCTGTCCATGCAGCAAGATCATTTTACTTGACAAGATTCTTGAATGAAGAAAGTTAAATCTAGAAATAAGCATGTCTACAGATGATGAACACTTAATAAGAAGTTAACTCTTAAAACAAGATAAATTATCTAACACCTCTTAATCTAAGTTTTGTTGTCTTTTTATCTTGGGAATAACCAAATAGTTTGTAGTGTGGAAACTGTTCAACAAATAAAAAAATTAAAGAAAAAAATTAAAGAAAAACAAAAACATTAGAATTTTGAAAATTAAAAGAGATGTGTCTTGCTTTCCCAGAGCAGCAATATCTACTTTATTTACAAATTAGCAACCTAAATGCCTCATTAATTCATTAATTTTAAGCCATTTAACTAGAGAGTAAGATTAGTTTTTATAGTGCTTACTCCAAATTTACAGTACTACAATTAAAAAAAGAGAGAAATACCACTCTTTTCTGTGTTTTTTAGGGCCATTTTAATCTAAAAATCTGCATTTTGCACAGTATTCCTGATTATTTTACAATAATTAATCATTAACCCATAAAGACACAGTGTTACTTTTGTGGCAGGGCTCACACGAATTTTGTTTTAATCTTTCTTAATTGATTTCTCGCCATTTATTATAAAATAATCCTCTGTATTTTGCATTTTTAAATGAAAATCAGGTATTTTCCAGTATTTAATTTACTGATCATACAGATGAATTAAAGCACAAATTAAAGTTGAGGGTTATATCAAAAAGACAAAACCGAAGAAAATTTGACTTTTTAAAATAAAATATATCATTTACTGCCACTGTCATTGATCCAACTCAGTGGGTTTTACTGGTGAATCAATGCTGTTAAAGATGACGGCGTTTCCATGGTGACTACGGAGCCTCTGAATGTCCAAATGGATCATATCTAATGACCATGAAAAGACAAACTTGATTTTATACCAATTATTTACATGTACTGATAGAATTAGTGGATCAATGAGTATTTAAACTTTTTATATCAGTAATGATTTTGGTCACCTGTGGATGTTTGGGTCTTTATGGGTTAATTAACTCTGTTTTTCCCAAAATGACAAGATTAGGACCTCATAGTTACATAAGATGATTGCTTTTTATTTGGCAAATGCAATATACTTCTGTAATAATCTTCTATTATCTGCTATTCAAAATACACACACCATTAGTTGTCAACAATACACTTTATTAGTTCCACATGTTACACAAATTCTATTTTCACTCATAATATTCCCTTTACTGAGAAAGTGCAGTGATTGAAATTCAATCCATGAACGCTAAGCAGAACAGATGAGTGTGAATAATGGTCCGCAGTGTGTGGGCTGGAGTTGACGCGCATTTTATTTACAGTAAAACATAAAGAAAATTGGTTCTTACTCTTAACAACAGAGATTTAACATCGTCCCATAGGGAATAAACAGCGTGTTTTTTTTCTGAGTTATATTAGTTGGATTTCAATGCCCATAGGTTTTCTTAACTTTCTTAAGATCAAGGAAAACATTACATGATACAGTAGCAGAAAAAAATATTAGACCACCCTATGTTTTCTAAAATATATTGTTCATTTTAAGGCCAGCACTGTAAAAACTGACATCTAAGTAAGAGGAAATATCTTAGATTTAAGTGATATTTTCTTATTTTTTTTGTCAGACAAGTTAGTTCTTCTTACTAAGCAGTTTTTTATGTTCGATTGTTTGACTTGTTTTAAGCATTTTGGTTCTAAATTTTCTCAATAAGATATTACAGCTTGTTGCTGTGATTTTATGACCTATTCTGAGTAATGCACGCTGGAAACTAGTATGTCGACAGTTACAAAACTGTTTCAACAACACTCACTAATATGAAAAGGCTTTTTCAAAGTTAAAAAAAAATCCTATGTCAAGCATGAAATAATAAATCATGACTTTGACACAATTTTGTCTCTGCGTGTAATTAAAACACGTCAACCAAATAGACTAGAATAGAATAGACACTGTTTTATTTTTAATGAAACAATAGAGAATATGTACTTATAAAATAATAAAAATATATATATATTGTTAAATGCTGTCTTTCTGTCAAGAAAAGTACAATAGTTTTTAGTATAATTTTAGTATAATAGTGATTATATATATATATATCATTATGTCAAAATGATGGCACTAGCATCTACTTTATTTTAAAAAGATTTTTCTACATTGTGAAAACTCAGATATTTTATCTGTATCAAGAAAAAATACTTGTTATTGGTGAGAATACACTAATTTTAAGGTATTTCTGGGTTTATTGAGGTTAGATATATTCAATTGTCTTTGAATGTCTTGACAAGCCTCATTTTCTTGTTCTATTGTCAGATAATTAAGTAATATTCTCACATTTTTTGTTTATTTTTTCTTGGTTTTGACACTTGTTTTTTTCCAGTGTGGCACAACTAAAGGTACATTTGTTTGGACAAATATACGTAATGATGATAACAAAAATAGCTCATGAGAGTTTAATTTAAGAGCTGATATCTATCCATTTCCCATGGTTTTTCTGATAATAACCAAAATCACATAAGTTCTTACATCAATATCTATGACGCTGTACTGACAAAAACATTGCTTTTACTCATTCCATGTTTACTTTTCGATCTGTTTTAGTCACATGACACACACAGGAGTTAGCACTTGATTGCATAACCATTGTTGTTATGACTTTTGATGGTCTAATAAATTTTTATGCGACTGTATATTAATTTGTTGCTAAAAATACTACAGTTAAGCTTTATGTTGGCATCTGCCACAAGCATGTTAAACCACAACTGAAAGTGAGTTTTTACAATTTAATTCAACCTACTCTTGTTGTTGTTTTTAACCGGCTGCCTCTCTCCTTGACAGCACAGCCAAACCACTGATATTAAATACAGCCCAAAACAGGCAAGGAAATCATAATGGTAAGCTACAGCTAAAAATAACACTAACAAGGTGGTGTATAGCAATGTTTTTGAGATATTGCTGCAAGAAAAAGTCTCTTTCCACCACGAAGTGTTTCTGTTGATGTTTTCCTCTCCACTTGACGCTGACAGAGCAGGAGCAGTGGGTTGGAAATCTGCTGTCTCCGTATCTTCACGACTGTCCTGGAGTTGGCTGAGGTGTTGTTCCTCATCCAGAGACTCACTGATGGATGGCAGGGATGTGGACGGTAGTTTGCTTCTGCTTCCAGAAAGTCTCTTGCCAACACTGAACTCTTTATCTTTGTTGTGGTCTCTGGCGGTCTGTGCGAAGCCGTGCTGCCCGTGGACAGCCCTCAGACAGTGCATGTACAGTTCCACCTCGTCGTCGGAGCCAGACTCTGATGACGCGCTGTCGTGGCTTGTTTGGTCAGTTTCGGGTTCGCCTGTTAGAACACACAAACTTCCCTCCGCAGAATCATCCTCATGTGTCACGGCTTCTGATGGGTCATGGGTAATATTGTCATTGCTTTGAACATTCTCCTCTTTGTATAGATTCGCTTCAGGTGGTGTATGTGTGGTTTGGCCTTCCCTTGTATCTTCTCCACCATTGGTATCCTCATGCATATTGTTCACCAGAGCAGATAAATGATCCTCAACCTTGTTTTGTGTATTCTCTAACCTCCTTTCATCTCCATTGTGCTGTATTTCTATGTCTACACCCCCAGACTCTTTCATCTCTACCTCCCCTGCATCAAAAACCAACATTTTCTCCTCTTCGTCACCTGGGGTCTCCTCTGATTTTAACTTCACACTAGTTTTGTCTTCTTCCGTCATGTTTATATCCTCCTCAACCTCCAATTTCCCTTCTTCTCTGGTGTCTATTCCTTCAACATCGGCCTCCTGTGGTTGTATAAGGTGTTTTTCTTCATCTTCCTCTTTCCTTCCTATAGTCATTTCTACTAATTCTTCTAAAATCTCTTCAACATCTCCAGCTTCGTCCTCCACCTCCTCCTCCGCTAAAATTTCTGTTTCGTCTTCCCTGTGCTCAGATGGTATTTCCAACCCCGAACCTTCTGACTGCTTCTCCACCACCACCTCAGTCTGGTCGTCGTCCACTTCGTGCACATGCTCCATTTCTAAAATCAACGCCTCACTCTCATCTTCACCTGTCAACAAGTCTCTCTCCTCTTCCTCAACCATGATTTCCCAGTTTTTTACCTTAGTCGTGCCTAAATTGGAATCCTCCGTTGAGACCGCAGCCTCCATTTCATCACGCTCTACTTTTTCTGGGATAATAATTTCTGTATCTTTTAATGTGTCTTTATCTTGGAGCTTCACAAACATGTCACTGTGTGTGTGACAGTTACTTGCTACTGCTTTTGTCACAGATTCGGCTTTCACACCAACAACCTCGATTTGAGTAGACTGTTTTGCTTCTTGTTCATTGGAGTTGTTCGTCACTTCTCCAGGGTTATTACTTTCTTTCTGAGTTTCCAGAAATCTCTCAGTTCTTGTGACATCTGCTTGCTTTACAATTTCTAAACAAGAGACAGAGCTTTTTTCATTTCTTTTTGGAGCTGAATCATCATGTAACACTTCTGATATTTTATCTTCGTCTGAGGATGCATGGTTTGTTGATAGAGATGCATTTTCACTAAAATCATGCTCATGAGCTACACCAGTGTTGGTCTGTTGGTCTGTCAAAGTTACTGACCCACTTTGAAAAGAAAAAAATGAGTTTTCCAGACTGGACGTGCTAAGTTCTGTCTCAGGATGTGAAAGTGTTTGATCCATATTCATTTCACAAGTATAGGAACATGAATTTTCTGGCAGCTGAGCCTTTGCTTTTGCGGTTTTCTCTTGGAGGTCATGGGTTAGATTGTCTTCCTGTGTTCTCCCCTTGAGACTTAAACTCTGTAGTGCACTCAACAAATCAGAGTTCATAATATTTTCACACTGAGGATCCAGTGCTATATTAGGTTTTATCGGACAATGACTGTTTGCAAATTTTCCCTTAGAATCTCTTATCTCTACCTGATCCTGTTTAGTTTCTACATTGTCCCCACTGTCAGAGATTATCGCACTTATACCTTCTTTTTCTTCAGTGTAAGGATCATTACATGGAGAGGAATCGGCACATTCTTGGTTTATTTTCTGAGTCTGAAACAGATTTCTCTGAATGTTGTCCTGGTAACTCAGAGTGGAGCTACTCTCTCCCCTCTCTGTGTGAGGATTACTCAGTGTTGCCCAAACTGGATTTCTTATGTCACCTAAGCTCTGACTTTCACTTTCCACTCTGACAAAAACCTGATGATAAAGTGGAGCCACCACAGTTCCAAATGAATAGCTGTTGGTCTGGCTAACAAGGCTGTCATGTGGTTCACCTGGAGGGTTTGCACACTCATAACTCATGCCAGGCTTTTGGCTTCTCTGCTCAACTTTGGAGACAGACTTGTTGATATGTTGGTGTGCATGCTCTGCAAAAGCAGGCTCATCATTTGAAGGCAGCGGGTTATCATGGCTATCACTCATCGCTCCTGTTAATGTGGCTGAGTCAGACACATTGATGTTCTCAGATTTCTCTGCCTCGTTGTTAGATGCATAGTCATTTGCCTTTGAGGAATCATGCTGGACATCAAGAGTAGATTTGCTGCATGTTGCCAGACATGACTCAGAAACAGACAGAGAGTCTTCTGATTTGATGTTCACTTCAGAAACTGAATGTTTCTCCACTGGGCTTTCTTTTTCCACTGTCTGTTTTGTCTGTGAAAGTGATGCATCACTTTCACTGTCATTTGCTGTTATGTCTCTCTGAGCATAGTAGTCCCTCAGACGAGCCATCCGTGCAGCCTTTCTGCGGTTTCTTCGGCTGCGGTTCTCTCTGTTCTCAGCCTGTCCATTAACAGCAAGGAAAGATTAATTTCAGCTTACTCACACAATTGTCATGTTGCTTTAAAGGGATGGAGTGAGGTGACATTTAAAGGTGTAACACACTTGGATTAAATACACTCCTTGTATGTATTTTTGGATTAATTTTTAAAGGGTGGTTGATTAAAATAGTATAAAAAAAAGCACTCGTGACAAAATATGAGACACTGAAGATATGCAAACGAGCATGCACAAAGTGTTCTTTAGGTCTGCAGGACATTATGTTACACTGGTGTTATTCAAGCTCAGTCATGTGACAGTTCATAAAGTGCACCAGGGGTCATGTTAAGTTTTGTGTTCCCCCTGCATGTTACTAAGATCCCCTTTTTATAGACTATAATTGCACAACATATCTGTTAAATGCACACTCATATGCATTACATTATATATATCAGAGGTCTTCAACAGGGGTCCATGACCCCCCAGGGGGTCCATGGAGGTATTGCAGAGGGGTCATGAAATGTTTGGTTGATTAGATAGTTTTTAACATTTACATTTTTTTTTTCTTCACGGATTTAAATTTTTTTACACTAACATGGAGACAGAAAGGTATGGAGTCAGAAATGCACACATTGACACATGAGCTCTGTCAAACTCAGCACCTGTGACTCAGCATAAAAAAAGGAACATTTATACACTGAATTATAAAACAAAATTAAATATATTATATATAGCAGGAGGTCTCTGCTCCATCTGTCCATCATTTTGGGGGTCCTTGGCCTGAAAAACACTGAAGACCCCTGATATATATTATTATATGTGTTATAAGCACACACGGCATGTGGCATCTGTCATGCATTGTATTACCACCATAAATAAAGCAACAATAAATAATATGTGTTGTTATTATTTATTGTGATGATGTCTTAAATAATGTCTTGAATATGAGAATATATGGTTGATTGTTCTACTCACCTGTAGTTTCTGTCTATTTTCTTCTTTAGTGTCTTTTGGACTATCATTGGTTTGGTTGTTTTTTACAGTGTTCACACCAGCACCATGCTTTGACACATCTGAAGAAGAGTCAGTTTGCATTTATGCTGCAGTTCCACTAACACAAGCATTTTGCATTTAACAATTAGGAGTGTAAGTTTTCACCTGTTGACACGTTTTCCTGTTGTGGCGTATCCAGAGAAGGTGCGTTTTCTACAGTGTTGAAGTTCTGACTGTGAATCAGTAAAAATGCGTTAAGAAATGAATTTTAAATATCTGTGTCTTGTTAAAGTTTACAGGACTATCATTAAAAAAAGAGAGAGATTAGTGACAATTAGGATGCATCCTCTTCTTCATTAGTTGGATGGATATTCTTCTTTATTGGATGGATATTCATCATCATCAAGATGAGGCATAGATATACTTTTTTTTCTTACATCTTTTTCTTTGTCCATTTGTCTGCATTTCTCCAAAACAATAATAATTGAAAATGTTAATTCTGTGAATGGATTCTTCAGGTTTACAGATAAAAATTGAATTATTTGACCCTATAACAGTACCACACTAACTCTACTTTTGCTTAGTCCAACATTATATACCCGGTTACTAATAATAAGCCTAAATTGTTTACACACCCTTATAAAAATTAGTCAAACACCATCTATTATATCCTCACCTGACAGTTTTAAGGCAGCTTTTCTTGTTGACTACTTCCTTCTCCAGCTTTTCATTCTGCTCTTTTATTCTTTGGTGACATAAGAGCACATAGTTCATATTGTTATTGTTGCTCCAGAATGTCCCTACAGAAGTCTCATATCGCAGACAAAAGTCCACTCTGGTTCCAAGCTCCTCAAATGGAGGAATTAAAGTGAGCTTAAATGAAAAAGAGTCCATCATTCCATCACTGGAACCTGGGTTGTATTCTGCCAAAAGGTCAAAGTGGCTAGCCCAGTTATCCAGAGTGGTTCGGATGTACACAGCCTTATGAAAGGAGACGTTTAGGACACGGATCATTCCTTTAAGTATTGTGGTCCCTGGAAGTAACTCAATGGTCTCCAACTCCACTTTCTGCTTGTGGACTTTAGCAAAAAGCTCTTCAGCAGTCAAATGAATGGAAAAATTTAAAGGAGCAACGAAATATTCTTCTTCATCTCTACTTCGGCCATTAGGGTAATCATATCCCGGCACCATAGGTATGTCCCACTTGTCAAACTCCTTCACTTGAACCAAATTGAGGCCTTTGGCATCTGCAAAGGACACTCGTCTGGAGCCGCTGAGGGGTGGCTCAGGCTCTGAGTCGTCGTCAGAGAAAGAGGTCCGTCTACGAGGGAGAGGAGAGGATTTGGGCCTGATGCCGATCACTAGCTCTTCACCGTCATCATCATCCAGGTCCAAAGAGCTGGGGCCCGGCACTGCCAGGAGGTTACAGGCCCCAGAAGAACTTGGTTGTCCCACAAACTCCATGGGGCTCTCTGTGAGAGTCAGCGGGAAGTGAGCTGCACGGCTTCTGCTTCTGGCAACTGACATTCAACATGCTCTGACTTAACAGATGGAGTCGAGTTACAGATGACATTGTTGCAAGGGCCAACACTATAAATAGGCGAGAGGAGAGTTAAACTATGTACACTGGTCTAAGCTTAGGACGGGAAAGGAACCATCCTCCGGCCGGTAAAGCACAGTTCATCAGCTGATATTGTCAAAATACTTCATACAATAATACACCAGTACCTGCAAGAGTTTTGGATATTGGTGTTATATAATTGTGCTAATTGCTCCCTAGATAGTTACAAAGATATCAATACAAAAGCCACAAGATTCACCACAGCAGCTATTTATATTTCCTACTTTTGGCCCTTGTAAGGTCTAAAGCTGGACTTTGAATTTCTTTCCACCCATCACAGATTGATTCTCTCTAATACAGGGGTCTCAAACATGCATCCTAAGTTCCCAGGCCAAATCTGGCCTACCAAAGGGTTCAATTCGGCCCTTGGGATGAATTAGTGAAATACAAAAATTACACTGAAGATATTTACAATCAAGGATGTTACAGTCATTTTAGGTCAATTCAATTTAAAGTGGATCAAACCAGCAGAGGTGGGAAGTAACGAGGTACAAGTACTTTGATACTGTACTTAAGGCGATTTTTTAGGGATCTGTTATTTATTCTTCTGGCAACTTTTTATTTTTATTCCATACATTTTTGCATAAATATTTCTGTTCTATACTCCTTCTATTCTCAGAATAGGCTAGTTACTTTTTCAAACTATAGGGATGTGACAGTATGTAAAATACATAGGTTCATTCACTGTGGAATTAGAAAACGGAAACTTTGATGATTCTACCTGATTAAATAAGTATTGTTTTATACATGGCAAAAAATACACTTTTACTTTTTACTTTTGTACTTTATTACAATTGAGAAGTTGTACTTTTTACTCAAGTAAAGGAGTTGAATCAGTACTTCTACTTTTATGAGAGTATTTTTTTTCACACAAGTAGCTGTACTTCTACTTAAGTACAAAATCTGAGTACTTTTGCCACCTCTGTAAACCAGTAAAACGCTATCATAATAAACTATAAATAATAAAAAACACAAATTTTTCACTTTGTTTTAGTGTTAAAAAAAAAAGAAAAATTACACAAAAATGTTTACATTTGCAGACTAGCCTTTTATAAAAAATGTGAATTAAGTGCAATCTGTAGATCCACTGTGATCTGTGAGTTGTCATGAACATGTAAAAAATAGAAGCTAAGGCAAAATATTGGCATAAATTGTTAAAATTGCACTTTTTTCCTAAATAAATTTCATTTTGTTCATGGTTGATCATGTTTTTTACATTTTTTTAAGGGATAGATATAAACATTTAGATAATATATTTTTACTTTTTTTACTCTAAAACATAGTTAGACATATAGATTTTGGAATTAACGTTATTTATATTTTATTATGTTATTATTTTAAAGATCCGGCCTGGTCATATTGGGCTGAATGTGACTCCTGAACTAACATGAGTTTGAGACCCCTGCTCTAAAATGATAACTGATAGTGTGACAAAAAAATGTGATTCCACATAAAGTAATGTTTTATCTCCTTTTGAATTACTCCAAAACCAGAAATGACACTGTTTAAGGTAAAGCATTATGTTTGTACTGTTTCCTGTGTTTGCCTTTCAGCTGAGACAAAGTGGCATGTCCTGCTCACACCACAATCATAGTGGTTAGTCCTTAATCTTACTGGACAAACAGAATACATATTTTAACGATGAGCAAAAATGTTGTGCTCTAACTAAAGAATTATGAGACCTCCCCTCATCTGACAACTGTTTAAAAGCATGTAAAGCTGTCAGAGGAGGTAATGTTTTAAAGTATTTAAGGCTGAGGATGCAGGATCCAAAAAGACGTACTCGTACTTTGTATTACGGTCCTTCTAGGAGTTGGATAAAGCCCAAAGGCACTGGGAAAAATAAGCAATCACATCATACACCGGAGAAAAAGAGGATGCATCTTTAAATATAAATTACAGACAGAGGAAAACAACTGAGAAACTGCTGCACAAAAATGTCTGCAACAACGGCAGATGCTGTCAACAACGATAAGAATATGTTTTCCTGTCCTCCAGGTAACATCTGCCTTCATCCCAGCTCCTCAGACAAGCTGTTCTCAGAGGACACGGAGCTTTTTTCAAAACCCTCCCTCTCCTACGTCGCCCTGATTGCCAAAGTCATCCTGTCCTCCCCCTCGCAGAAACTCAACCTGGGGTCGATCTGCAGAGACATGGAGCAGCGGTTTCCCTACCTCAGGAACCGGGGGCCTGGATGGAGGAACAGTGTCCGCCACAACTTGTCCGTAAATGAGTGCTTTGTGAAAGTGAGCCGCTGTGAGGATGGTAGGGGTCACTACTGGAGCGTCCACCAAGCTTACCTGAGAGACTTCCAACAGGGGAACTTCAGGCAGAACAGGAAGTCCAGGAGGAGGAGGAGGTGGAATGAGGAGAGATACCAGACAGTGGCGGGATGTCTGGCTTGGAGGGAGACCAGCTGCTTCCTAGGAAGGTTGTGTGACTGGAGATCCAAGCGTATGGGTTGGGTGGCGCCACGATGCCATCTGCAGGAACAAAGACGGTATCAGATGTGTGTTTTAGATCTGGATAAAACAAGTCATCAGTCTTGGGACATCAGCTTGGCCTGGGCAGACTCTCACAGCTGGATGAAAAAATACTATTTTCCAGGGATTTCACCAGACGTATGTGGCAGATTTGTAACAGGAAGAGGACTCGACAGTCACCCCTTGACCCCGATACTACACGCATGGGAGATGAACGACCCAATTTTGAAAAGCATGAGAGAGATGTATGATTGCAGATTAATAATACCAACAATGCAACTGTTCACTATTCCCCAATGGTGTACATACTGGTATATGTCTAATGAGTTAATATCGTTATCTTTTTAACTTTTGCACAGTGTTAAAGTGTAATGAAAAAGCAGAACAAATTAGGGCATACTTTTGTGAAATATCATTAAACTAGGGGTCTCAAACTTATGGCCTGGCAAAAGTCCAATCAAGTCCATGAGATGAATTTGTGAAATAAAAAAATGACACTGAAGATCCAAAAAATCATGGATGTATAGACCACTATGATCTAAGGTGGGTCAGACTAGTAAGATATTATCATAATTACCTGTAAATAATTTTAAAAAAATATTTTTTTCTGTTTGTGTTAGTGTAAAAAAGCAAAATCACATAAAGATGTTGACATTTATAAACTATCCTTTCACAAAAAATGTGAAAAATCTAAAATTTCCTAAGAAAAATTAATGAATTTTTACCAATATTCAGAAATGTTTTGTGTATTTGTAGATCTGTATGTTCTAGTGAACATGTGTAAATGATAAACTGAGACATAATATTGTTAAAATTGCACTTATTTTTCTCAAGAGATTTCACATTTTTAAAGGATAGTTTGTAGATGTAAACATTATTATTATTATACAATTTTACTTTTTTCAGTGTTGTTTTTTTACTGGTTTGGCTCACTTCAGATTATATTGGGCTGA
>JAPTGZ010000023.1:29950404-29962251 GCA_029814645.1 Fowleria isostigma | reverse complement strand
ACAAATGTACCTTTAGTTGTACCGGGCATTAAAAGGAATGAGAAATTGAAGAAAACATTGTGTAGTCTAATAATTTTCTCTGCAACTCTATATAAAAAAATACAGATATCTGCAGTAGATATTGATCACAATTAGAGTCACAAATGAAACAGGAATAATACTAAAAACAAATCAAAATCACAAATAAAATAAGGGGAGGAAAAAAAGACATACATGTAAGTGAGCACATCTTCTTGCATTAAAAGGTGAATCATGGGACTCCATCTCTTCATAAATAAAGTACATATGTAATTTGCTCCATCTCATAGATTTTCCTCACTTTCTCCATCCAAATTTTATATGTGGCTGGTTCACATTTCAACTACTTAATAGTGATCCATTTAATGATTTCCATTAGTAAAATTCTAAAAGATATTTTCACTTATTTCCCTCTAAACTTTCTGTGATTACACCTAAAATAGGAGCTACATCTTTAACAGCTCAGCATATATTGCTCATGTTTAATGGTGTCATGTTACTGCTTTATTCTACTATTACTAAACTATCACTAACAATTAAAATAGACATTCTGAGTGTGGAAAAACTCTGCTGTTGACACAAATAAACTACATAGCTTAACCCTCATCATGTATTGAACAATTAAAATGAAACAACATGGTGTAAATGTGTGATATGACTCTTATGTTGACAAAAAATAAATTATTAAAAAAAAAAAAAACAGAAAATGTAACCAAAGATGTTTTTCACAAGTGTTGAGTTGTCTTCTACGGTGTTCATTACATGTAAACTGGTATTTTTTATTTTCTTTTGTGTTACTAATGTGCTCTACAATGTGCATTTACCAGCAGCTTTTATTTGCTTTTAGTTGTACTGATAAATAGGAGCGCAGACAGCTCTGTAAATAGCTCTTTGATAGTCATTTGACAGTTGTGTAGCTCTTGTTCCAAAACTCTTAGACACTGCTTTTCTAAATAAAGTCACAGACGACTACACTTGTCTTTTCTAAATAAAAAGACCACTTGTATTAATCATTAAACAACATTAAATTAAGTCTGTTATGAAGCATTTTGTATTTTTTTTTTGAACATTTTTTTTTTTTTAAAGTCTATGAATATCTACAAAGACACTAATGCTTGCAAAAATAGATGCAAATAAAAAAGGTGCCTGAGTTGCATAAAATCATTCTGTCTTCATGTTATGGCAGCACCTCAGTTTACATTGTTTAATTCAGTTTAGATGTGAGTGTTTGTGGGATCTTAAGACATATGAAGGAAAACAATCACCTATACAAAACAAGGAGACACTCAGAAGGTAAGCACTAACATGTTTAAAGTCTTATACCCCTAAAAAAACAAATGGTCAGTCACTCTTGCTGATCACAAACCAACAGAATAAAAAGATAATCTTGCTGTCTAATTTAGTGAGTGACGGTGTGACTCCTCCCCCCTCAGGTAGACACATAACTCCATCAGTTCTCTCCCATCCCCACTCCAAACTGCATGACTTGGAGACATCAACACTGCCTGGCTGCTCTGCATCTACCACTTATTTCAACGGTATGTAACTTTACTGTTAACCTACTTTTAATCAAAGACTTTCTTTTTTTTTTTTTTTTTTAATGCCCATGTGATTGCATTTTATTTATAGGAGGCTTTTTTGGACAATTTGCAGGACACTTGTAAGGAAGCTTTTACTTGCTGTTTACAATATATGTTATATTCTGAACATTTCCTGAGCATGTGTGTAGGATTTATTTATTATTTCTTTATTCGTCAGGGACAATGCAGTCAAACATAGTTACAGGTTTGCAGCTTGATGTGATGCATGTAGAGATTATAGTTTGTGCTAATTTTTAACTCCTGTCCCTGGTTGGGTTTTTCTACAGCACTATAGTACATTTATTAAAAAAAAAGAGAAAAGAAAAAAAGACAAAAATGAAAACACTATTCTATATAAAAAAAACACAATTAAATAGCCCATAATTACTGCAGTGCATTTCCATAGTATAAAACATTCATTCACTCTACACATAATACACACTATTTACACATGGGGTACAGTTTTGTTTTTTCTTTAGCCAAGTTTTAGTTGTGATGGTGAACATTTTTTAAACTCAGGGATGGATTTTATTTCCAGTGGCAGTGAATTCCAGAGTTTAGAGCTCTTATAGGAGCTGACTGTCCGATATCCTAACTACAGATATCCTTTAGATAGTTTTAGTTTTCATTTAATGCAGTGTCAGTGTTAGTTTAGACATATATTGTAAAACTCACTGCAGGATTTCTCTGATTTCTATGCACAGTTCAAAAGAATCTGCAGACAAATGTGATCGCTTATGTCACATTTAACTAAATTAAGTTGCATATCATGGAATTATAAAAGTACGGTAGCCATGGTTTTTGTCATTTCATTTAGTTCCATACAATAAAAACATGTATTTTGTACTTTTTAAGTGTAAATTCCACAGTGTGTTTCTATTATTGTTTGACCTGTGCTAAATGCAAAGCTACTTGTAATCAGCTCTGATACCTGAGTGCATCCTTTACTTGTACAGCTTATTTACTGTTGACTGTTTTCCTCTTAGTACCTGAGGTGGAATGCCTGAGTCTCCTCTCAGTCCTACGGCAGCCCGTCAAACCCCAGCCAGCAGCCTCCTCAGTCACACAGACAACAGTGCAGGCGAGAGAGTAGCTAATGGGGACTCCTGCAGTGGAGTGAACGGTGAAAACTGGCAGAGTCTCCACCATAAACAGGTATCTTCATCCACCTCCTCCTCTTCCTCAAACCCCCCCCCCCCCTTTCTTTTGCTCTTCTTCCTTCTTCGTCGTCTCTTCCTCCACCTCTTCATAAGCGGGAAATAGAACAGTCTTAGGCAAACAGATGTCAAGAGAAATACTGCACATCAGCTCCGCATTGGATGTCCTCTGACAGGACACCAAACCCAGAGCCTGCAGCTCTGTTGACAGTGGCAGGGATTTCATATGAGATCTGATCCGAGTTGGGAGTTGACACGCAGAACTCTGTTTGTCCTTCATTATTAGTCTGTGAGTCGGAGCCAGGGAGGAATAATTGTCCACAGACCTAGGCCAAACAGATGCAAGACAAAGACAAATAAGCATGGTCCAACATCATTTTATGCTTGTCTGTTACAGTTCTATCCTTGTGAATCTTAATCTAGAGGACCAGTGAAACAACCGGGATAATAAACCCCCCGGTCAGCATGCTTTTACTTATTCCTCTGCCCTCTCTATTACATTGTCTGTTCTGTTATTTTACTTACAAAATGAGAAAAATAAATAAGATTTTCTATTAGAATCGCAGCTTTGTGAGGTACTGTTTTTAAGCATGTTATTTTTGTTGTTTTTTTTGGTATTTTTCAGTCACCATAATGACTGTAGTCAGTGACAATATCATAACGCAGTGTGATTCCAGCCTTCAAAAACATAATAACAGTCTGTGATATGAAACTTTTTCAACCTGCACAGTCTAGGAAGTATCACAAATAAGGACTACATGCAAACAATTAAGGCTATTCTTTTTTCACTTGGTATGCGGTGTCTCTGTTTTTAATCTTTGCATCCATTCCACATGTCATAAACACTTACCAAGTTGTTTTTGAGGACTAATAATGGAGCCAGACATCTGTCAGTGTCTTCCTGCAATAAAAAAGAATACAACTAATGGTCAGAATATGTCAAGCCTGTGAGATCAGACTTTTTTAAGTACAGTTATTTGATTTATTATTTATACGCTTACCTTTTTATGTATCTAAAAATTTAGGAAACGAGTGGCTGCCTTTGAATTGATGTTTAAGCGTCAAAAATGGAAAAGCAAAAGTTTTGCAAATCATTATATTCTATTGCAAAATGGATGTGCTTTTTCAATAAATATGTTAATTAAAACGTTAAATACACACTCAGGGGGTCTAAAAACCACTTCTACCTGGAACCCAGCAATGTCATTTATCAACACACTAAGAACTCTCCCCGATAACTCACGATCTTATCAGTATTAAACTAGATCATGGGGCACAACACACATCATTATACATTCTAACACAACTGCATCTGCTCTCAAACTAAGTGCAATATAAGTTTAATAGATTATAAGTGTAATATCTGTTTAACCAACTCCATTGTCACACTCATAATGTAAATAGTGCTTATCTAGTTTACAGTACTTTTGCTTATTGCTGGCTTATGTTTATTTTATTGTCAATTTTGGTACTTATTATTATTGCTTATTTTTGGTACTTATTGTTATCTGTCAGTACTTACTGCTTATTTATTTCTTACTTATTGCTATATTTCTTATCCCAATTATTTCCTGCTGATGTACTTGTATGAACAATAGTAACACTAAATTTCCCCTGGGATTCATAAAGTATTTCTGATTCTGAAATCTGGCTCATAGACCAACTCCACTCTCTTTTTCTTTTAATTATTTTTTCCTGATGAGTGTCATACATACTAATATTATTGCTTTTATTTGTTGACTTATTTATTTAATCTCAGATTGGGATGTGATACCCAGGATTTTGTAGGGTGGGGGGGTGGGATTGTATACATGTTATGTGGAAAATAAAAGTAGTGTTTTTCCTTGTATGACTCACTTCTCTTTCACCTTGATTCTAATAAAAAGAAGGTTGAGGAAAAAAAAGTTAATTAAAAAAATACAACTACAACTAGGGCTGTGACTAATCATTATATTCCTAATCAAATAGTTATGAATAATTTCTAATGAACTGCATATTTGTTTGAAATTGTCAGGAAATAGACAAAAAAAAAAGCCCAATCTCCCAGAACTGAATATGAAGAAAAATTCTCCAAAATGAATGCTATTATTGTTGTAAACATATAAAACACAAACATGTTTTTAACTTCCCTTGATTACTAAATTCTCCTGAATTTTTACCGATTGTATTCTAGCTCGGGTGATGAAAGTACAAACAAAAATTACATGTTTACAATTTCACCAATCAGCTGTAGACAGATTGCAGCTTAATAAAATAGTGGATTGTGGTAAACAGATTATTGTATTTTGAATTTGATGGTGGGTTTTTTTTTTCTTAATGGAAATTGCTGTTGTCAGTGCTTAAATACAAAGGCTGATAATCACCCTGTTATTTGCCACTCAGTGTGAAAGAGTGCAGATCAGTTATTATTCCGTGAGTGTTTGCCTTTATTAATACCCATACACTTCTATTAGGAGTCACAACAAGCATGTAATTGTGTTGCTAATTAACTGGACTGCCTATCTCCCATCTCATTTAGGGTCAATGACACAATCTAGCATGATGATGTTCACAAAGGGTTGACAGCACTGTTTTGTAATTGGACTGTAAAGAGCCACATTCAATGCTTATTACTGTTTAACACTTGACACTTGCCTTCTGTCTGCTTCTTTATCCTCTCATCTGAACTTTATACTGAACAATATTATCCATGATCACTGTTTGTTGAAGGTTTTCCTGGCAATGATGGCTCCTCAACAGATGCAGCAGCTTCTGTCCCCCAACCAGCTGCAGGCTCTGATCCACCAGAAACAGCAAGCCCTCCTACTACAACAGGTAATAAAGGAATACACTGAAACAGAGATGTATTATTATTATTATTATAATTACCAGAAACTGCAATATTACCGCAGCTTTGACTGAAATAAGGTAATCAGTAGATTTTTAAATTCTGATGTTCTGGTACAAAGAGGGAGTCTTATGGTGCCTTCACGTGATGTCGGAAAGATGAACATTTCCACTTGATAATTCCAAATTACCAGTGTTTTATTCAAGTGCTTTTGTTGTCGTAACAAAGTGAAAAATGCCTGACATTATTTACTTAGGTAAAACAGTTTTAGACGTGTTTATTCAACGGCTAGATCCTTTTTTTTTATTAATTCATTCATCTTCTGAACTTTATCTTCGAAAGGGTCGCTGGGACATATATACAGACATAGGGATGAACAATCAATCACTCACATTCACACCTATGGGCAATTTAGCTTAACCAATTAACCTATTTATGCTTGTCTTTGGAAGTCGAATAACCAAAAGAGAACTCACACAAGCAGAACATGCCAACTCCACTTTTTTTCTCTCGCAAATTTTGTATACTATAAATGTGTGAAATCATCAGCTAACAGCAGCAGAACGTTAATAAAAGAAGTGTTTATCATTAGCGATTATTCCCTCTTTGCTCTCCGCCATGTTGAAAAGTTCAAAGGTCATTTTCAATATGACATAAAGCGGCGTTCAAGTGCAATTTTGTAGTTTGTAAGTCGTGTTTGCCATAATTCCCATAGCACGTGAAGGCACCATTAGCTAGTGTTGCTGTGTACCTCAGATTTAGCTAAACTATCTAATGTGGCATAAACTGACATAAGTTTGAAGCACTTTCGTTCTGATGAAGGTGTTCAGTGGACATAAATATGCTCCTTAAGGTAGTACAAATACTGAGTATAGAAGCTCAAGAGTGACTTCATCGCCATTTTTGACAGCAGCTTTCTGTTAAAAATGGCGATGAAGTAACTCTAGCTCTGTTGACTTTCAGTTAATTGGTGCAAGATGTAGGTTAGCATAAGCTAATTTAATTAGCATTGACTTTGAATAACCTTGAAAAAGAAAATTGCTTAGTCTGAAGTACTAGCTTAAATTAAGAATTGGTCAACCAAATTAAAAAATACCTCTTAATGATAAATGTGCAGTAATGTTACATGTAATTATTATGTTAATTATTTGCCATCATGGCTAATGTGAAGTAAATATAGAAAGCATGACACTGCTAACCAATGATACAAAATATATACATAAAAAAGTACTAAGTTTAAGGTGCATATTGTTTTAAATATGGAAATAAAAGTTTTAGTTTGTGTACTGGTCATCCTAGCTCAGTGTTTATATGTTGTTCCAATACAATTTTGACTTTAGTGAGCTTGCTAGTTTATAAATCACACAAATACATGGAAAAAGAGAAAACCTGTGATTATGTGTTTTTATTTATTGTTGAAACGTTTTGTTTAAAGGAGTAAATCACTTGCATCACAGGAATTAATTAAATCTAATAATATCCAAAGCATTTAATAGATTGCTGTGATGTATAAGAACATGATATATTGAAATGGTGACTTTTCAGATGTTATACACTACAAACCTAATGTTAGAAATTTAAAAAAAAAAAAAAAATCATGTGTATCAGTTGCATTTATAAGGTTAAATCAATGTTAATTAAAATCAATTAAGAATAGAGAACTTCACAATTAGAATATGGTCACGATGGTGTTTCATGTAAAGTCACTGCTAAGATTATAAATCAGCTGGGTTTTTTTTGTTTTTTGTTTTTTTAATTTTAATAAAAACAGTCTCATTATAGGCAGAAACCACTGCTTCTTAATGAGGAGTAGCTGTTGACATATTTTAACCACATAACTGACAATTTTTGTTTTGTTTGTTTGTTGTTTTGTTTTCTGTGGTTTTATCATAACCATGTTTTATTACTATTCCAAGCAGAATTATTTATATGTCTTAACATGTCTGGAGCTGTGACATTAACTGTCAATCTCCGTTTTTCCAGCAACATCTAAAAGAGTTCTACAAGAAGCAGCAACAACAGATCCACCTGCAACTGCTCAAACAATATCCTGGAAAGAAAATAAAAGAAGTAAGAGTGTTTTTATGGCTGTTCTTACCTCTGATTAATTTGGCTGGTTTTATTCTAATATTGTTTTTGTCTGGTTGGTAATTCACTCCTGTTGAAGATGAATAAAATAACTCCATCTTGTACAGTGTCTTTCATATAATAAAAAAAAACAAACCACTGCAGTATCAGCAGAAATGTGGCATGTTTGTACTGGAAGTGACATATTCAACAGTATAGGTGGAGAATAGTAAGAGATGCTACAGAAATGTCCAGTGAAAACATCATGCTTTGTCACTGCTTTCTGACATTTGAGTGTAAGATTTGTTGCTGAAATGTTGGATTTGAAGATGTAGGTGTTGAGTTTTTGTCCTTTATCTCTAAACTTTGGTTGTGAATAAAATTAAGACCGGATAAATGACTCACTATTGCAGATATATATTCATTTCATACTGTAAGTAGACACTTGTGCAATATTGTTGGATTTCGGTGCATAAAATCTGCAGTTTTTGTACAATAACCTAAACCATATTTCATTTTCATATGTACCCTATAAACCAGAATGATTTATAGCAAATATATTTTTATTTTGCCAAAAAATATTAAATAGTCTCTAGCTGACTATCTGGCCATCTATAAGTGAAAATATTCAGATTCAAGTTAAAGTGAGTGTGAATAAGATATCATGGCTGTCATCCGGCAGTTTTTTTGAAATGTCATGTTTTGTTTCTCTGCCCTCCAGCCTTCTGCACAGCAGTTTGTGTATCAACAGCTTCTACAGCTGCAGCAGCATCAACAACTCCTTCAGGTGCAGAGACCAGTGATGTCCTCTCCTACCCTCTCACCAGGTCTCTCCTCTTTTCATTTAATTGAGCTGTTTTAATTTATTTAATCATGCATTTTAATACTCTTTTTATGTTTTAAGATGCAATATGCTTTTTATATGTTGGTATTATTTATTCTGTATTTATGTGTATTTATATCTGTACTAGAAGGCCAAAGATGAATCTACATTTTTATGTAAATGAAATGGACAATAACATTTTCTAATCCAATCTAATTTCTGTATTATATAACAAGAGCATAAAAATAGACATCATTAGATTTGTGGTTTAAGTTTTCATGTATTTGTTAAATGTCTATGTTGTTATAGATTAATTTGAGATATTCAGTGGTGAAGTGATCAAAGAATTGTTGCTCTTTCTTTGTTTGCTCTTAAGGTATGCAGTAGAGCTGCAGCTATTGATTGCTTTTGTAATTGATTAATCCATTGACTATTTTCAGTGATTCAATTTGATTAAACAATTGTTTGAAAAAAATAGGTGAATATATATATATATTTTTTAAATTTGACGACAAAATGACAATGTGTCCCATCTTCCAGAACCAGCTGAAACAACAACCACAAGAAGCATAAAAGTAAAATAATCTATTAAAAAATATATATATTGAAATACAACAATAATAATAATAATTCAGCCCTGCGATGAACTGGTGAAATGTCCAGTGTGTACCCCCCCCACCTTTACCCTTAAGTAGCTGGGATAGGCTTCATGCGACCCCCCCCATGACCCTAGTGAGGATAAAACGGGTTCAGAAAATGAATGAATGAATGAACAATAATAACAACAGTAAAAGCATATACAAAGTATATAATAATAACTATTTTTATCTAAACAACACCAAACAAGTCAACTGACATCTGCAAACAATATGTGCACTGCAGTCTTCAACACATTTGCATCCAACTCACTAACAACTTAAGATGGAACTAACATACAATTAACAAGAATAAACTCAATGTACTTTTACTTTTTGTGTGAAAGCTTAGGAGTTTAAAAGAGTAAGTGATGGTTCCAATGAAGAAAAGTGAGCATATCGACATTTTCTGCCTTTTTGTCCTTGTTTCTACGGAGGTGCACTCCATGCTATCTGTGTTGATTCTGGCGTCATGTGCATCACAGCAAGCATTGATGTGAAACACAACAGCGGAAACAATGATTAGCAACAGTAAAATTAAGGAAGCAAAGCTTTGATTCAGAAAAATTTAATCGAATAATTTTTTAATCGATAAATTGTTTCAGCTCTAGTATAGAGGGAATAAATGAAATTGTACAGTGTAAACAGCGCTGCAGGTTTCACTGTTCAGTAAATAACTGAAATCTAAAAAACTGTGCCACGTGTTTCCTAAATGTTCCTAAAAATTATAGAACTACATGCATCAGCTTTACTTTAATTATCATTTGACCCATAAAGACCCAAGCATCCACTGCTGACCAAAAAGGCATCTACTTGTATAAAATATTTAATCCAAGTTGATCCATGGATCCTATCAATACATGTAAATAATTGATGTAAAAGGCAGTTTCATGGTCATCAGATATGACCCATCTGGGCATTCGGAGGCTCTGCAGTTACCATGGAAACACCATCATCTTCTGAAACACTGATTCAACAGTAAAACTCACGGAGTTTGACACATGACAGTGGATGTAGTCCCCTACTATACATTCAGTTAATAAAATATTTTGTTTTGATCCAACAACCTTTGGATTTACTCTTAATTTTTTATGAACATGTACATGATAATAGAATTACATACAGAAAAAATACATAATATACACTGGAAAAATGCAGAGGATAAATATGACAGTAAATGATGGTAAATCATTTGGGAAAGACAAAAAAAAAAAAAAATTGGAACTTGTGAGACCACTGAAACTGGATACAGACTGTTCTAATGACTGGATGTCAAATTATTATGAGGAACTGGAAGAAATACAGAGAGCCTCTGTTCCAGGAGTTGATGACAGAAGTGGGGAAAAGTAGCGGCATATGAAAGAATGTCATATAGGATGCAGGACAAGACAGAAAAATATCTTTTGAAATGGAGCAAATACCTGAAAACTTTAGATTTCAAAGACTAAGAGAATACACAGTGAAAAGACAATAATCACATGCGTATGTATGTGTGTATATTATGATTAGTCACTTCTGTTTAGATATTTATGGTGTATGTATATATTATATACATGGACACTCAAAGTTGATATATGTAGGATAAAAAAAATATGTTATGTTTGGAAAAAGAAAATTAAAAAATGCAAGTCTTAAAAAAATGTTGTGGGACTTTAAGGATTAAACAGTCCATTTAAACATCTGTACTTACTTCATGCTCTCTTTTTTTTAATTTTCCCTTCATTTTTAGCTGGTTTTAGCCCTGCAGAGATTCAGCAGATATGGAAAGAGCTCATAAATGGAATAACTGAAGACAAAGCTACCATAAAGGGTGGTAAAGACTCTGCTGCGGTCAACGTAGTGACACCAAAAGTCACAGGGAAACAGTCCAGTGACCAACAGTCTCCATCTCCTGGCAGAGCAGAAAGGTATTATCTGTCAGTTCAAGTCGTAAACACATTCTCAGATTATACCGCCTTGTTGTGCACATCAAAGAGGTGTCATCTGTAAACTTTTGTTTTTAATCTCAGATGGGTAGGGTTTTTGTTTTTGCAGAGACACTTCATTTTAATTCCCCTTGGGACGGATATGTTTTGTTTTGTTTGTTTGCTTTGTGCTTCACCACCTAAAGTGAAAAAGAAAAAGAAAAGCAAAAGTTTACGTGACTACATGTCCCAAAATCAAAAGTAAACAGTTTTCCATTTATTTTTCAGAACTCCCCTCCACCCCTTGGTGTCATTTCCTGCTGCCTTAAAAAAAAAAAAACTCTCTTATATCTAATTTATTGCTGTTTTGCTCCTGTTTTGTCTGTGATACTGTGGGTTTTTAATGATGACAGAACATTTCCTCCTCTCCACCTCCTTGTCTAGTGTTGTTAAAGTTGATCGAGATGCCACACACCTCCTCTACAGTCATGGTTTGTGTAACTGGCCTGGATGTGACTCCGTCTGTGAAAACTTGAGCCAGTTTATCAAGTAGGTTCAATCTCAATCTTCAACCATTTACATTTTAGTATTTAATCTCATTTTAATTCTGTTGTTGTACATATATTATATTAAATTATATTATATTATATGAGCGGCTATGGTGCAGTTAGTAGAGTGGGTCGTCCAGTGATCAAAGGGTCGGCAGTCCAAATTTTGCCTCCAACTGTCCATATGTCGAACTGTACTTGGGCAAGACAGTGAACCCTAAATTGCTCCCAGTGAGGCCTGGTAGTGCCTTGCATGGTAGCAGCCGCCCACTGGTGTATGAGTGTGTG
>JAPTGZ010000023.1:29884275-29901560 GCA_029814645.1 Fowleria isostigma | reverse complement strand
CGATATAGTTTTTTTATATCGATATTTGAAAAATTCTCGATATATTTCAAAATATCGAGATATCGCCCAGCCCTACTCCTCGGCCAAGGGGTAAAAAAACAATACCCCAAACGATAATATAATATCTAAAGGGTTCATACACATTTTTCAAGGTGCAATTCAAGCATTTTTAAGGATTATTTTAAATTTTTTCCAGGACATCACCGACAGGAATACCTCTACTTCTACAGGAAGGATGATTGTTTTCACTTTTAATCACAATGATGTACATTTTATTATGTGTAAACATCTAAAATTATGTTTCATAATAGGAAAATGGTTAGAAATTAAAGTAGAACACAAGGTTTTATCCAAAAGAAAGAGAAGCCACTTGACGCTCCTCAGGCGCAATCGCACCGAGACAAAGCTTAAGATAAAAATGTACCTGGAGTCAACCTGACCATACCCGTTAATTTTCTTTTCTGACAAAGTTTTATTTTTCAAAATATATCACCTCTCTGTAAGTAGCTCTGGTTCGAATTACAAGCTTTTTCAAGTACTTATATTAAACTTCAAGCACTTTTCAGAGCTTGGAAACACAACATTGAAATTCAAGGATTTCAAGCACTCATATGAACCTTGTATTTAAACTGATGACAATTGAACTTATCCTGTAACAACATCCTCCTGCACATTGTTATGATCACCTGTGAGGTAAGTTCTCCTTTTTCCTTTTCGAGCTCTGCCAGGCGTAGTCCTAACTTTGAACGACTCTTCAGCTCCTCCTCCCATAAGGCCTGCGAGTCCTGCGCCGTGTTGGACAGTATGCTCTGCTTCTGGACCTGAGAGTCAAATGGAGAAACACTCAGGACATTCGCTTATTGTAAAATACAGGTTTTGACAAGTTAAATTTAAGACTTAAGACCTTCTTAAGACTACTTGGAACAGAATTGAATGCCCACACTGGCAAAAATTTGTGTATTCTAGAATTTAGTAAAATGTATTTATTTACTCCAACGCCTTGATTCCCACTGTTCCAAGTCATTTGTCACTGGGGGATACAAAGTTAGTAATTAAAAAATTTCAATATAAATGATCGATTTGGTTTGTGTGGAACTGAGTTAAATGATGTAACTTTTTTTTCAACTTGGACATTTCCCAGATGCATTTAAACTCAATACAGCAAACATATTTATAGCAACATAACCTAAGATCAACCATATCAAATTTAACCCTGTAAAGCCTGAACCATTAAATAACTGACGGAAAATTACAATTATTTGAAATGAACAAACAAAAACATAATATAACATAAATATATTTAAAATAAATTAATTCCAAACATACTTAAGAACATTTTCCAGTGCTACTATCATGCAACAATGAGAAATCCACCAATGGAAGTCTGAAAGACAGCTTGTGTCACTGGAAAGGCCGCTGGTAAACTCATTACTGCCCACTGGTGGACTATCCATGTATTGCCTGTATCTAATTGTATACATCAGGTTTTCCGATTAAAAAAAATAGCACACTGATTATGTAGATGGCTTTAAAACTCATGTATCAGTATGATATATTTGACATTATAGGGTTGACACGTTTAAAGACTTTAAGAAATTAAACGCAGATGTGTAAATTCAAAGCTTTTAAGTTTTTTTAAGACCCCACAGGAACCCTGAAAACAGAAAAACTCAACAACTTGAAGGAACATCAGTACCAAAATTAGTTGGCTTTAATAAAATCAGTTCAGACTTCATAAACCACATGGGTAAGACAACCTGCAACAATGGAAAGAGACTATATGAAGAGCTCTATTCCAGAACGCTATGAATCCATTTTATTACTTTTCAGGAAAATGACATTTTTAAGTAGGCCCACAATTTTTTTAAATATTCTACTTATCCTGTTAAGGGTTTGTTAGCTCAGTCTGAACATGTTGAACAATGATTGTTAAATCAAACAACAATTACAAATTCAAAGTTCATTTCATTTTTTTGAACTATAAATCTATCCTTTTTTTTTTTTTTTTAAATGATGGTTTCTGTCTTTAAAAACAAAACAAGAGAACATGCCACATATGACATCAGGGACTCATATTATGAATCAGTATAAATCAAATAAATGCATGAATAACTAAATAAATAATGTAAATGAATTACAGTCAAATAAAATCAACAGTAACATAATCTAAATAGTAAAATAAATAAATATTTTCAATGTCATATTTCAAAATAGTCCACCACAAAACAAATAAATTAAAAATAACACACATACATATACCACTAATTAAATGTAACAATGTTAACAATACATTGAAATCATTTACACATTCAGGTTAATAGTCATTCAGTGCTGAACCTGTAAAAGTAATAATTGTAATGATATCGTCCATTGAATTCTGAGTCAACAGGATATATTACATTTTGGCTAAAAAGATTTTCAAGGCTTATAGTGTTGGAATGAAACTGCATCTGTCATTTTAAACAAGGATATATAGTAATTTGACATGAAACCTTGGTGGAGCAGAGAATAGGTTCAGTTCACGATTTTTTTTTTTTTTTTAAATTGGTGTTCATAGCGTTTTGGAAAAGAGCTCTTCACTTGTGTATGATTGCTGCTGCCTTTCCCATTGGCCTGCCCCTAGTAAGACTGAACATGATAAAGTAAACAAAGGCAGGAAAAAATGGTGAATCATGATGAGATATGGAAATCTGAAATATAAGCTTTGATAATGAAGAAGAAAAAAATGCCACCAACCTCTCTACTGAGTTGGTCTTCCAAAGTCAGCTTACTGCTTTGGAGGTCTGTAACCAAGTCCTCCAAATGAAGTCTGACCTATGAGAATAAGAGAAAGGTTGTGTTTTCTGCTCTTTTTCTGTGATTTATTGTTTAAATTATCACCTTTAAAGGAGACTGGAAGCTGAAGGAAGTAACATGCATCATGCAGTTTGAAACAAAAGGAGCAGAAGATCCCACATACCAAGGTCAGATTCAAGGTAGAAACCAGGAAAAACCCACAACCTCCATCAAACTACCATTTACTTTGAACGTTTGTATTACATATATAGCCACTAAACAAAATGCCCATAGACCCAGAGTGAATTTCATTTCTTAAGTACAAGCGTTTTCTGCTTTACATTAACTTATGATCATTTATGGGGGGAAATTAAACACAGAAGTAAACCCACACCAAGAAACTAATCCTACATCCATAATACCAACCCCGCCTCCAGGTGAGCAGTCAGATGGCTGGAAAAAGATTCAACACCTTAATACAAGGGAACTCAACTGTATTGTTTCATAAAACTGTGAAATAAGTTGGACAGTGAGACAAAATGTAGCACAACCCTACCCTATTTTAAAAGATAAAAGTTAAACAATTAAAAAAATAAATTAAAAAAATTATAAATTAGAAATAAAAAAATAAAAAAATTAAACAGAAAATTCTGCACACATATGCAGACAAAGAAAACTCTATAACATTAAAGTTTTAGAAATGATTTCTAAAGTAAAAATTTATATTGTCCCAAATACCATTCAAGATTCTTTAACATTAGGAGAGAGTAATTATAATTCTGGAGGTCTTTGTATTTTTGAATGGACTAAAGTGAGGACAAAGGTCAAGTATACATGGGTGTGAAATTATGGGAAAATGAAAAATGCCTAAAGTGTGAAATCATCAGAAATATTAAGTTGAGATGTGGATATGTTTGTTGTTATTGATTTTTGTTATAATGAGAATCCTGATGCTCTACATATCTAATTTAATATAAGCCATGTATCAAGTGGAAAGAAAAAGCACAAAATAAGCTTTTGCTTCTAGCCTATTCTTTTTTGGTTTAATATTGTAATTCTTGTACTATGGGCAATGACTGATGTACAAACGAAAAAAAACAATTCATTCCTTCATTCAATAAATGATGTGGTATCAAGGCACAGACGTTTATTAACTTTGACTCCATATCCTGTGTATCCTGTTCGCCCTGTGAAAAGCACATGTCCATATTTTGACTGGTTAGTCACACTCACCTTGGTCGCCTCCTGAGCCGCTTTCTGAAGAGCATCTATTTTGTTGGACTGTTGCTTTGCAGCAGCTTCCAGCCTGGCGTTCT
Source organism: Fowleria isostigma (assembly GCA_029814645.1). Classification (NCBI taxonomy): domain Eukaryota; kingdom Metazoa; phylum Chordata; class Actinopteri; order Kurtiformes; family Apogonidae; genus Fowleria; species Fowleria isostigma. Next base: position 29,897,469 of record JAPTGZ010000023.1, on the reverse strand, counting down.
CTATCTCCAACCTAATATGAAAGTACATTAATAATAAGATGCTGTATCCAGATACAGTTTGAGCAATGAGAAATGTACAGTGAACTACAAATATTTTGAACTCAAAAGAATGAATTGGGCGATTCGCTTTTTGCAGCAACATTTCATGTCCATATTTTACTTACTCTGATTTTTTAGCCTACTGTTAGAATACACAAACATTTGAAGTTAAATGTTATTTATTAATTAATTATAAATATAATTATTGCTCTCTATTTAGAATTTCCACCCTGTTAGGTAGATTTTTTTGTGTAATCTAGCTGTAGCTCTTTAACTGATCAACATTTATTTGTCTAACCAATAAATTAACACACCTTTAATAAGTAAATCTAATATATATGTATGTATATATGTACATATATATTTTTTTATTTTATTACTATTAATATTTCCCATAAATTTATTATAACAGGGCAGAAATTTAATTAAGGTGGAACATGTTAAAGATTAAAAAAAAAAAAAAAAATTGAGAATGACGGTTAAAGCTTATATTAGGTTCCAATTCCCACCAAAAAAAATGTCACTTCCTATAAATTGGCTTTTATGGAATTTTTGCAGATTTTTTTTAAGGCAATTAAGCACATTCTAACAGGGTAGAAATTACTACTGGGACATGTACTATTTGAAGAAAATAGTAAATAAGAAATGCAGTTTCATCAAATTCAATTATATCATAAAGTTTAGTCTAATCTGTCAAATTATAAGAGAAAAAAAGTTTTATAATTTTCTAACTTATACTTCTGGAGGAAGTTGATGACATGGCACTGTGGGACACAATGAAATTGAGTGTGTGTCACCAAAAAGGTGTGTAAAATATAAACTATTTTAAATGTAATATAAACACTTAAAAACATAATTAAATTACTTCTTTGTAAATATTTGGCACATTTTAGAAAAAAATCAGGGTAAGTGAAACATGAGGACATGAATGTTGCCGCAAAAAGAGAATCACCCAATCACTAGCTCGACAGTTATAAAGGTAGTTAGATTTATACATTGTATATTTATGCACAAAATAATTGTATAGTAATTATTGTATGTGTTAAAAATCACAATAAAAACAGTATCTAAAATAAAAAGTACTTTGTAAAGATGTGATTGAATCGTTGTTTAGCAATTCAATATTTCTGTATTTACAAATTTTAATAAGTCTGTAGTTCATTCCCAGTGTTCCTGTGCTGTGTGTTTGTGGGTGCATACGTCTGCACAGCTTCCTCCAGCTGTTTGATGGTAGTAGTAGAAACTGTTGAGGCTGACAGCGCCTCCTGGAGTTTGTGAGCAGCAGTGGTGAGTTCCAGCTCCCTTTCATCCAGACTGGTCTTCAGAGCGTTAATTCGTTTCTCGGCCTGCACATACTGGTCTTCACTTTCTTCCAGCTGTACAACACAGATGCATCATAAAAACAATGTCACAGGGAGTGAGTGGTATTCAGCCATCCGAAGGTGCTCATGGAGAGGGCGTGAAGTGAACCACAGGAAAAAGACAAAAATCCAGGCACTCACTTGGTAGAAAAATGAAAAAGCCCTATTTCATGGGGTCCTGTAGACAAATTCTTAGAGTTGGAGTAAAAAAAACACCAACGTGTGTCAGGGTGGAAACAGAATCAAACGTCTCAAAGAGAAGCCTACTGAATCAAGGTTCCAATGATATTTTTTTCTCTATGGGGACAAAGCATTTAGGGCAGTGTTTTTCAATCTCGGAGTCATGACCCCAAGTGGGGGTCACCTGGAATTCAAATGGGGTTGCCTGAAATTTCTAGAAATTGATAAAAAGTTACAAAAAATTACTAATAAAAATACTTTTAGTGACATATTTTATTCTAATTAAAACACCAAACACTTGTTAAAAAAAAAATCAAGTTCAAATAAAATGCAAGATATAATATCTGAGAGGGCATATCTTGACTGATCTTAATTGTTTGTTCAGTATTAATGTCCATCCTTGTAAATACAAGCTCCACTGACTGTACATATCCTGACTAAGGAAAATGAAATTCTCACTTTGTGCGGTAATCAATACCTGGAATTTTTCCCCGTCAAGAATAATATAGATTATATACAGCCTAAATGTAGTCTACCGTTAGCATTTATTTGCAGCATAGTATAGCAAACTATTACATGACCTAAACCAAATTAATTTTAGCACAAAATAAAAGTGTCCATTTTGAGGTGGCAAAGACAGTCAACACCCGCATTTCGAGTAATGTGCCACACTCCTTTTGATGGTAGTTTATATAGACCTATAGTTAAGATATGAGGACAGGATAAACCCAGTAAAATGGTCCAGTGTGTTCATTGAAGCACTACATGCATCATTTATGACGGAAGGACTGTTAATCTTATTCTGCATCTGCCCCTGGAGCAATTTTGCGCTTTTCTGCAAGGCACAACTTTTGCACATGCATATATACAGCAGACGGAGGGATTGTTGTATATACATGAATCTTTTTGGATAATTTTGTTGTTATTAAAAATATTGTCTTACAATTATGGAGACAAAATAGACCAAACTGCTGTGTTCTCAGCCGACTTAGCCCATCTTTAGATCAGATCGGGACATCCCTAAGTTTTAACATCTTTCACGATAATACCTGGAAAACGAGCTTTAATTGCAATCAAAATGTAATTTGACATTTGAGGGACCCCCACAGATTTTTGACATTGTTGTTTTCATGGGAGCATGTCCTCACTCTACATGAGCTGAGCCCCCTCTGAATCTGACTTTGACTGACCATGTAATTTATGACTTCAAATTTTTTATTAAAATTTAGAACTTTAGTGTTACTTTATTTTTCTATTTTTTTCCCCTCATTTCTACAATTTATCAAATACAAGAAAAAGGCTAATCACTCCCACCTAGTGCATAAAAAACTTTTGTTTCCCCATTGGCTGCCATATCTGCAGTCTATGAGTATAGTATCAGTGTCAGTACAGAATACAGTGTCTTTTTCTTTGTAACACCCTGAAGAAGGTGCATGTAGACACGCGTTGGTGTTTTTTTATTCTAGTCCCCATTAAATAAAGGCTTAATTTTTCTGCCGACTGCAGGGATTTTTGCTTTTTCCTACAGATGCATCATATTTGTTATGTTTGCAGGAGACTCAGTGATGAATGTGTAATGTAACATGTCCTGCATTCAGGTATTTGGACAGATGTGGCGTCTGCTTGCAGCCACAGGGTGGCACTGTTTCCATTACCTTTGCCTTGAGTCTGTCCATGTCTTTGAAGAAACGGCCCTTCTCTTCCTCCAGGTCACTGCGATAGCGTGCGTTAACCTCCAGAGAAGCTTCACTCATTGACAGCTTCTTCAGTGAGTCAGCTAACTCCTGCTGCATCTGCCTCATACTGGTCTGCACTCAGAAAACAGGGTTTGGTTGGATACAAAGTGTAAGAGCCAAATTATGAAGATAAGCAAGAATTAACATTTACAAGTTGATTTTGAACAAATAGCAGTGGAAATTCATTGTTAATTTTAAGTTTATGCTACACTGCAAAACTGAATTTGATTTATGTAAAATTCAAAAATGCCTGATTTTCTGTATTGTTACTCAATGTAGCTTTATGGTGTGTCATGTGACTTCTCAGAGACAGGGTACTTGTTGAGCTTGTGAGCATACAGTTTTTCTATCGTGTGACTTGATGTAAATGAACTTCTTTTGTTTTATTAAAAAATTTGAACCAGATTCCATTGCCTGTCATTTGCATCAGAATCTCCATGCCTACAGCTCATACATGGTTTTTGGAAACATTGTAGGAAGAACATTACACTAATGCCCCTTTTCCACTGCATTGTACCAGCTTGGCTCCACTCGACTCTACTCGGCTCTACATGGTTTAGTACAGTTGCTTTTCCACAGCAATTCGTATCACCAGTGCGAATGAGATGGGCATGGTCAGTGGACTCAAAACTCAAAACATGGGTTTGAGTTTAATAAACAGCAGTGACAATGGATGACATGGAGGTTCTGCTGTACTTGTTGCTCGGTTCTGTGGCTTTTTGTCATAGAAAAGGTGAAACGAGAGACAGAAATGGATACAAGCAGCGACACAAAACATGCCTGAAAAGAAAAGGAAAGTTATGAAAGCCAATATGGAAGTATGAAGCGAAAGACTAGTGGATAAGCACTGACTAGAAACAGTGTCTGATGGTAAACTAGTGCTTTAACTACAACACATGTCACATTGAACGGTGTGATCTATGTGGACTGAGGCATGAGTAAAATGATAGAAAATGATAGAGGCTGAAGATCTTCTCTGCCATCACTCTTGTTGGTGAATGGTGTTTGTATTATGCCTTATGCACGTGTGACGACACTTCCTCTGACCAATCAGTGGCCGACAGTGAAATTTCAGTACCAACTCAGCCCGAACAGGCACACAGAGAAGGTGGTACACAAAAAAACAGTATGGGTACCGGGTACAACCCCTAGTGGAAAAGCATAAAACCGTCGAGTCGAGTCAAGCTGAGTCGTACTGGAAAGGTGCAGTGGAAAAAGGGGCAAAAGTGAGATGTTAAGTTTAGGACATAGCTTGTGGACTAAACGCTAAAAGGAGGCTTATCCTCTTACTGTGTCTAATCCTCCTCTCACCTCTCTTTCATTCTTTTCCTCTTCTAACTTGTAGACCTGATCTCGTAGATCAGCAGCCTTACTGGCCAGCTCCTTATTTCTGTCCTCCACTAACTGGACCCTCTCTTCAGAGTCCGACCGCAGCTTGGCCAGGATGTCACTGAAGCGGTCTTGGGCATCTGTCACTGCACGCTCCTTTGCATCCCCTTTGTTGTAGGCCTCCTCTAACTTCTGCCGCAGTAACATGACTTCACTCTGGGCTTGGGCGAGCCGTTCCTGCGTGGCTTCGTGGCGTGCACCGGCCCGGGTGACCAGCTCTTTTTCAGCCTGCAGAGTGGTTTCCAGCTCTTTGACGCGTGCAGCTGCCTGGTCCTTCTCCCTCTGAAGGATGTCCAGCAGGAGTTCTTTCTCCGTCAGCTGTAGTGTGACCCGATGGACTTCATTCTCCATGCTGTTTGCCTGTGCCTCTGTTTTGGACAGTTTCTGGGACAGGTTGCTGACAGTTTCCCGTTGGGTGACTGCTTCACCTGTATAGAAAGTGCATGGCTCAAAAGAATGCAGGAGAAATATCTACTAAAAAGAGGACATTCAAGATGCTGCACCGGTGAAGACCACTGCAGGAGGCTGAAGTGGACCTGATATACCAACTCATAAGTTTTACTTCTTTGCACTCCCTTTCGGGCTACTAGGGTTGTATATTAAAAACGAAATACAATTAAAAAATTGAACAGTTTGGGGGTTCAATTAAAGCAACGCTCCAACAACATACATAAGTTTAAAATAGGATTTAAAGAAATGGTTGTAAAACACTGTTGGAGATGAAGGGCTTTGAAGGTCATGTGGTGTTTTTCTTATTTTTCTTTCTTACTTTCTTCTTCTTATGTGTTTTGTTTTTTGCTTTTCACTTACTTTTTACTTTATTTATTGACACTATTATCTATATTTACATTTTTTACATTATTCATTTTGGTGCCTATCATCTGTTGTATTTTATTAGTATTTTTCTCTATATTGGGTATATTTGTTCTGTATGTCGTGTTAAAGCTAGTTTTGGTGTACTAATGCATGTTTAGAAATAAGTTCTTTGATATAATTGCAACCATACATTTAAGTGGTGAAACTGGGAGTGGGAGTTGATAAATTTTACTTCTTCTCACACCTTTTTGGGCTCCTAGAGTTGTTTATTAATAGTGAATGACTGTATATATGTATACTGTGCACACATAATGATATGGATATTATGTCATCTTGGTGTCTACAATCAGTTGTGTTTTACTGGTATTTTTCTCTTTATTAGGTACATTTGTGGTGTGTATGTTGTGTTAAAGTTAGCTTGATGTACTAATGAGTTTACAACCAATGTCTCTATGTACATTTCTCTATGTATATATGCTTATGTAAATTTTTTCTCTATATATATTGCGTCTACAACAAATTTCTCTGTGTATATCTGTGTACACATAACGAAATGTATATAATCAGTATTGTACATGGAGTGCACAACTCAAAATAAACCAGTGAATCAATCTAATGTTACGTTTTTGCTTTGGGTTTTCCATCTGTTCCCACTATACTCACCTGCAAGCCTGTCTTTAAGGCGCTGGGTCTCTTCCTTTTCCCTCAGCAGAGCTTTCTCAGTGTCTGCGTGGGCAGCCAGGCAACGCTCAGCCTCCTGTACGGCCCCAGCCAGGCGGCTAAGAGCTGATTCAAGTTCTGTCTCCAGTGTTTCACGGCTCAGTCGCTCATTCTCCAACAGGGCTGTCACTTTAGTCAATTCCGATTTTAAGCCTGTCAGTTGATTATTGCAGTTGAAGACAGTCTGGGTCAGAGCTTCGCTGTTGAGTTTGAGATCTCGTCGAGCGTCTTCGAGGTGTTCCTTGAGGCTCTCATTCTCCTCCAAAAGGTGGCTTTCTTTAAGGCTGCTGCTTACTTGCGAATGCTCCAGATCTGCTCTCACGATGGTCAACTGTTCCTGTAAGGCAGCATTCTGCTGGAGTAGCTCCTTCTCCCTGTCACTGGCCTCAGTGAGCTGAGCTAAGGTCTATGGAAAGGATGAACACCTTGTCAGTTTGTTCATTGGAATTTGGTTTTTCTTTAAGTTCAACTTTTGTGGATGATATGGTGGTAATAGCTTTGTGAAGATTACCTCGTTGCTTCTGCTCATATTTCTTTTGCTCTCCTCTTCAATTTCTTGCTGTTTACGAAGGTGGCTGTTGAGCAGGTTTTCCTGCATGGCTCGTGTGCTGCGTTCCTGGGCCAGCAGCCTTTGGGTCTCGTTGTGGTCTTCCTCAAGCTACATGGTCGACATACAAAGCACAGGTCATAAACGGTATATATAGTGTTCAGCATAAATGAGTACACCCCAACAGATTTGGCTCAAAACCTATAGTTTTGTTTGAGAATTAACATTTTCTATGGGACACTATACAACATATCATGTTCTCAGTTAAGGAAATGTTTTACAAAACTCTGTTTTGTCCAAATTTTTTGAAACTGTGCTTATGTTCTTTGAGATATTGATTAAAATCTTACTTTTCAAAGAGGGTGTACTCATTCATGCTAAACACTGTACATCAAGAACTTGCTAGTGTCTGTTTTTAACCCCATCTCAAAAATCCCAAATTGTTATACAGCAAAAATATTACTTCTACTGCAATTGTTGTGTTGCTTAATGATTAGAATAATTTAAAAAAAAAATAGTTATTTCTGTATTTCTGATATTAAATAATGTGCAATTATTTATATGATGGCAGTATAAGATCAATACAATAAAAAACTAGAACTGCAAGCAGCTATGAATGGGGGCCAAGCCTCCCCAGTACCACTCAGCTCCCAGCCCCAATGGAGCCCAGTTAAGTCGGGGGAAATTGGTTCATTAATTTGCACATTTTTTTTGCCAAAAAAATTTATTTTGATTACTTTGGATCAGGTCAAGGTGAAGAGTTTCCGTGCCAAATTCATGCAGATCGGACAAATTGGCCCCATATCATTCGCCTCCCCCCAGGCTCAATGGAGCCCACTGAAGTTGGCCCTGAAGGATGATAGCTTCTGTGTGTTATCAATGTGTGGCTATGTTGAATGCCAATCATTGGTAGCCCATAACAACATAAACAGAACCTTTCCCTCTGAATGTTTGCTGGACAGCTTGTCACGTTCATAACAGCTGATGACATCACATATGAGATTCTGACCATGGAAAACTATGAGGAAAACCGTTAATGCTGGGTAAAACTAAAAAGATTATGATTTTGCTGCTCAGCTCCTTGTTAGAGAACAGACAGTTGTGCAAAAAGTCCTGAAACACTGAACTAGTGGACATGTGCCTTCAAAATTTTACAGAAGGTCACATTTAGTTCATCTGGAAAGGTTATAGTGCATTTTAGGGTCATCCTAAAATTTCACCTGAAACTCAAATATCCCTAACTTTTTGTGAGTACTAGTATAAATCACTGTTCTTTGTTTGGACAGGAATAAATAAAGATTGAAATAGATGTACCTGTTTCATATTGTTGACCAGTGTCCTCATCTCCAGCTCCAAGTTCCTGAGAGTGAGCTCCACCTTTTGTCTCTCCTGAACCTCAATCTGCTCGTGTTCCTCTGTCCTCTTCAGCTTATCTTTGGTGGTGTTGTACATCATGGTAGCATTGCGACGATTTTCCTGCTCTTGTTTGAGCTGAAATCTACATTAATAGAGAAAAAAATATTCAATCATTATGTAAAACTGAAAAAACAGGCAGACAAGTATCATGTCAAATAAACAAATTTGAGATAGCTCCCCCCCCAAAAAATCTTGGACTTAATAACTTACTTTAGATTTGTGACTTCAGTCTGCAACTCTAGCTGATGGCACTCTAATGCAGACTTAACATCCTTCACTTCGTCCAGAGAGCTCTTCAGCTCCACCCGCTCTATTTCCAACTGGCTTACTTTGTCTGCTAGGTACCCATGCCGGCTTTTGAGCTTTTGGATGGAGCGCTCATACTCATGGAAAATGTTCTGCAGCTTTACCATGCTCCTGGAGTCTGAGAGATAAAATATGGGAGTTTGTAAAATAGTTAAGAGTCTGTTTTTTCAAAGAATACACATATTTTTTTCTTATTGGATATATAAGAAACCGCGATAGCTAGATCAATACCCAAAGTGGTAGAATCCAACTTCTGAATGAGTACAGACGCATGGCGATAGCCTGCTGTGGGAGAGTCGAGGTCATCTGTGGCTGTGTCCGAGGACTGGGTGAGTTCATCGAAGTCCTCTCCCATCTCCACCTCATCTGGACTCTGACTCTGTTCACAGGAGATGGCATTAATACAACAATATTAAAATTTTTTATAGAGTATAGAAAACTCAGTTTGTGAGTGTGTATTTTACCTCATTTTTCTGCTCTACCTCTGTTGGCATTCTGATCCCAGCAAAGAGAAAAGGAAAAGTGGTTATTTAAAAAACAGATGTCTTTATTCTAAACATCGCTGCAGAGAGGAGGAGCTGTTTGAGGTATAATGGTATAATGCAGTATACTACAGTCAAGGAAAAAATTATTAGACAACACTGTTTCCTTTAATTTTTTTGTTCATTTGAATGCCTGGTACAACTAAAGGTACATTTGTTTGGCAAATATGATAAAAATTGGTCACAAGAGTTTAATTTAAGAGCTGCTATCTATCCATTTTCCATGGTTTTCTTGATATTAAGAGTTCTTACATCAATATCTATGGCATTGTACTGACAAAAACAGTGCTTTTAGACATTCTGTTTTCTGTCTGTTTTAGACACATGATACACACAGGAGTTAGTATTTGACTGCATAACCACTGTTTTTGATGACTATTGATGGTCTAATAATTTTTTCCGTGACTTTATTTTATAACAAAAAAAAAAAACAACAAAAAAAAAACTGTTGTTAGTCATGCAGCTACTCTGGATGAAAAAGAATTAAAGAAAAAATGCTTCCTAACTGACCCTTCTCTAAGCCCCTCCCAAAACTGTAATGGTCCAAATTTTATACTAGCAACTGTAAGAATGGATGAAAAACATATACATTTGTATATTTAGTTATGAAGTTGTGTTTAGTTGTGTGCAACTGATTATATTTTTGTGTTTGTACCTAGAGCTGGGCGATATATCACCTACAATAGTACTGTAAATGTTGCTTTGACAATGTGCAATTTTTAATTATTGGGTATTCATACTGTCTTGAAAAGAAAAACAAATGGACAGTGCATAGATGTTCAAGGAGAGGCATATGAAACTCCTCATTCGCTGAATGTGTGCCTCAGAAGCCAGTCAGCGGACAGGATTCAGTCTCGTGGTGACTCCTTTGGGTGTTACCTCTTTCTGCATCATTGACGATTTTTCACTGTTATACTGTAGTTACCGCTGTTGCGGATCATGTGAATTACTTTACTTAGTCCAAAAACAAAGAAGCCGCTAAAGGACCAGATGTAAGTTTTTGAACTAGAATCAGCGGTATCCCATAGCAATGTATACACCCTGGTATCCCATAGCAACAAATACAGAACCATTCATTCTGAATGGGAGAACGCCGGCTCCACAGGAAACACACGCCGTTTCAAAAGTCTTAAAGATGATTATGGACACAGACTCCGAATCAAGGTATGATGACCCTTCAGAAGAGCTGTTTAGAGAAACGGCCCCGGGAAAACAGAGGAACACGGGCTTGACACAGAGATGAGGAAGACAGTGGGGGCTGTGTGGAGATGGAGGGACATTCAGCACAGATGGACATGTTGTAACCTCCACGGGGCTTCAGTCCAGCCTGATGCTGTAGACAGATCGGTGTTTCTGACTCATAACTTGAAGCAGATAATCTGTACTTGTCAACAGTTGAACTACATTTCTGTCTGCAGTTCTATCCAGACATGTATGTATGTGTGCTATAGTGACAATATGTGGTAATGTTTATTTGATTTAAAATATTTAACTAGGTTTACATTGTGATGTCATCTTAATTTTGTGATATTTGTTTACAACTTTACATTTACTTTTGTAGAAAAGCTTAACATAATATACTATTGATCAAACCTGATTAGGCAGATTCTCCTGTGATTTAATAATAAATAAAATTAAAACTCACATTTTAAAGGATAATGTCAGACTATCGTTACCGGAAAATTAAAACAAACAAAAAAATGGACATAATTTATTTTGCTCATATTGCCCACCCCTATTTGTCCCTATGACTGCACTTGTAAGTCCGACTGCAGATATACCTTTGCTTTAGAGAGTCATATTTCTTTCTTTTCTGAAGCTAAAAATCTCACAACTGAACATTAGTGACCATATTAATTATTACATATAGAGAATTTAGGATGATCATTACTGATTATGGACAAACACAAATAGGTAAAATTTAATACATAGGGTGTATATTAATTTGAAGATATTTGAGACATTGTAAAGAGCAGTATTTCATATCACAAAAATTTCCAGTTGTTTCCTTTGAAATGTCTCTGATGACTTTCTTACAAAGTTTGACAGGTATTGCAACAACTGGGGGTGAGACATAACAAAGGGTTAAATGATGCCCAGGTTTAGGACTGAGGAGATAACGTCAAAGAATAAGAGATAATGTAACAACCAGGGACCCGTCCCATTTTACCATTTTGAACTCACAGGCACCAACAGTCCTACAGCAGCCCATTCATTAAGTTGTCTGTAAAATCCATCTGATTGAAGATGCCTGGGAGACACTGCTGCAGTAAAAACTGTTCCAGTTACTCCTGTGCAGAACCAGCCCATGATAATTCAGCACCCTAGGTGGAATGCCGAAGTGGCGCCCCTCCCTCGCTGGGGAGTAATACTCACGATATGGAAGAACCACAACAGAGTCATTAAATGTACAACCAAGCTGACTCAGGGTTTACAAGACATGTAGTAAGTACCCTACTTTAACTGTGTTTACTCTATTTTGTACTGTAAAGCACTTTGTAACCTCTATGAAAGATTCTTTATAAATAAAGCTTACATCTCCTCTTCCTGCTCTCCTTGGAGTCGGAGGCTTCTTCCCTCTGCTCCCAGCCTCCCTGTGTTTTCCTTGCAGCTGTACTCTGTCTCGTCTTGTCCTCCACCAAGCCATTTTTCTACATTCGATCCGAATCTAAAATCAATTTAATTAGCTGGTTCATCAATGCAATCAATCAGATTTTTTCGACTAGAAAGCAGATGGTGGGGGAGAATGCCTGCCCTGCTGAACATTTTCAGCTGGGTATTCGCTCGACACCTGGAAAGCATGAAATCCAGTCTGTCTCGCAATGCTCTCGGTTGAGGATGTTGAGGTTTATCTAATGACTGGGATGATAACAGGTTTCCTGCTGTTTGGTGCTGGCGGCTTCCTGATTTATCGCAAAATCGGGAAAGTGCTGGTTGCTCTTTTGTATTCTTTCAAGCAATTGGCTGTTAAACTGGAGGGGCTGGGTTGTGTCATGAGTGCTAACTCAAACTTTCACGCTTGGAGAGATGGAATGCAAATTACGGTATATGCGCTTCTTGAACTCGCTCGGAAATAGGGGTACCAACTTGGAGAATACTACGACTCATCTTAGGAAGGATATGGTTAAATTCCTGGGATTGATATTTGGCTGTATTGGAGTTCCCGCTTGGGTCACAGCGGGCTGAAGGTGGCTGAAATTCATGGTCGCCTGTAAGATAAGAAGCATTCATTCATTCATTCATTTTCTGAACCCGCTTTATCCTCACTAGGCACAACTTCTAATCTCTCCCTGGAGCAAATGTGGATAAATTGTCTGTATCCTTCTCGCCTTGCTATCTCCTAAGGACTTCTTGTTTTGGACTTACAATGAACTTTGGCCACACGTCTACACAAACAGACTGAACACATACACGCTCTTCTCTTCTTGGCTCCAAGGTACCCTGGCTGTCTTTCCTGTCATGGTTATAACATGGAGAAGTCGTGCTGCGCCTAGAACGGCTGCGTGCGCACTCTACGTTATGACGCGGCAATTCCCCGTCCATATTCCCTCCTGCTGATCCTATGTCTAGTAATGTTGTTTGTCTACTTGGGTTTAAACGCTGAGGGGTTTTTTTTCTCCATTTTTTCATCTCTTCCTGTTGCGTTTACCTTTTCTCACTATTGTGGGCAGTACATCATCCTGTAATTCCCCCATGTCATGTCATTATATGTTCTTGGAGTGTACTGTAGGTAATTTCGTTGCTCTGAAGGACAAATAAACCGATTCTGATACATATTACTTATATACCCTGCCCCAGTGCATGTTGGGAAACCCCCCCTTAGCTTAGCAGCAGAGCTACAGGCTAGGTCTGCCAGCATGCATTGGGGCAGGGTATGCAAATAATATGGTTTATTTATAGAGAATCTTTCACAGACAGAAGTCACAAAGTGCTTTACAGTACAAAACAGAGTAAACACAGTTAAAATAGGGTAGTTACTACACATCTTGTAAACCGTGAGTCAGCTTGGTTGTAATTTTAATGACTCTCTGTTGTGGTTTATTCATATTATGAGTATTGCTCCCTGGTGAAGGGAGGGGTGTCATTTCCGTGGTATGCCTGGGACATTGAATTGCCATGGGCTGGCTCCTTAAAGCAATAAT
>JAPTGZ010000023.1:29869702-29884175 GCA_029814645.1 Fowleria isostigma | reverse complement strand
GGTGAAGGGAGGGGTGTCATTTCCGTGGTATGCCTGGGACATTGAATTGCCATGGGCTGGCTCCTTAAAGCAATAATTCAAGTATACATATCTGGCTGTTAGTAATGTTACACATTTAGGCTGACAAGTTTATAATATGATTATTGACAAATCAAGGATGTACTTTTCCAATATTGTGAAAGAAATTAATGAAGTTTATATTCAATTAAAGTAATTCTCTGTTTCCTCCTCCTTGTGGCGCCCCCTGCAACAGGTGGCGCCTTAGGCAGCTACCTAGTCCGCCTGTGCTATGGGCTGCCCCTGCTTCCGTGTTTGGCACAGCAAACACAGAGAACCAGAGGTGTGTTATTTTGGGTTTCAAACTAGTATATATATACACACATATATATATATATATATATATATATATGTATAGCATGGATACAGTTACAATTCCCCACAGACTCAGATTTTTGCCATGAATGAAACAATACTTAACTAAGCAAAATCATAAATCTTTCCGTTTTGCAATTCCACAGTGAATGGTACTGACCAGAGTCCTGCATCAGGTGTGGTACCCGACAGGAAACCCACAAAAACATTGGATGGGTAAAAAAAAATAATAATAATAATTGTAAGTACTTTTCATACAGTTTGAAAAAGTAATGAGCTTATTCTGAGAATGTAAGGAGTATAAAGCACAGATAATTATGCAAAAATGTAGAGTAAAAGTAAAAAGTTGCCAGAAAAATAGATACTCAAGTACAGATCCCTAAAATATCTGCTTCAGTAGTCAAACATACTGTTACTTTGCACCTCTGTGACACTAACCTAACCAGGTCATCACTAAACTAGAATCAAACCCTAGTTATGTCACAGATACATGTAACAAGAATGTAAAGAGAAAACATTAAAAAAACATTTAAATTATGCTATTATTGACTCTAAAACAATGTTGATAGCATTTCACCATGACAACTGCCCGATTCCAAAACTACACATTGCACTATCCACGGGCTTACCTATGCAACCACCACAGTGTACTCGTTGAGTTTGCAAATCGCCAAATCTTGTACTCAGTCACATCAAAATTGTCCATAGCTGTGAAGGACTTTTGAATTCTTGCACTGTGTAGTAACTAATGCCAAAAACTAAGTAGGTACCGGGTGGTAGGGAGTCTAAGATCCCTGCACACCGGTAGCTCGTAGGCGTCGATATCTTTAATATCTCAGATCTTTTCTAAATAATAATCTCTAATAAAAATCGTGTTGAGATTCTACGGTGTGGGACCCTTGCTTTTGCTGTCGCCTTATCAATTTTTAAAAAATTCAAAATCTTGAGATCTTGCTTGAAACCTTGCGCTTTCCTGCACATTCATATTATGCTGCTCCCCATAGAAACCAATACAGTCAACAATGGAAATGCCCATAATTTGTGTGAGCTGGCCCGTGGTATAGGCCATATAGGCAGTTGCCTATGGCACCAACCACTGGAGGGGGTGCCACTGGTAAGTCAAAAAAAATTGAATAGTAATAATTATTACTGTAGTAAATAAAGAAATACTAATACTGATACTGTGAAAATGTCTCAGTAACCATCTTAAAAATAAAGAAATTAGGAAAAAAAACAAAAACCAAACACTCCCCCCTGTAATTTGTCAGGTGAGATCTCCCTGACCGGTGCTCACAGCATTAGTTTTTTTAGCATATTTTTTTATAACATATACCAACCCTAATGTTAATGTTAATCCACTTTACTATACCCACTGCTGAATACTTGAATTTCCCTATCTATCCATCCATCCATCTATCTGGTTTACTGCTGCTGAGCCAGTTTACATATGTTCCTATCTGGTTAACTGGTTAGTTGTTATATATATTTTTTTTCTCTGGTTAACTGCTTGCTGTTTCATCATCTTCTCTCACATAACACACCAGTTATTGTGCTGCTGAAATTTGATTACCAGTGAAGACAAATACTGAAATAATTATTGTTAAAATATTGTTGAGCATGTGTAACTAATTTTTATTGAATAATGCATAACCACAACTAGATATTTGATGTTATGTTGATCAATCACTGCTGCAGCTAATAGTTTGTCTGCTATAACTACGTTTTCTTGTACTGTACATAAACCTACTCTACCTTTGTCCAGATGCTCTGAAAATATTTGCAGCAGCCCCAAGGAGCTTCTGCTCCCACATCTACACCACTCTGAAGAATGTAAGTTTATACAGTTATTAGTGGTCTCTGATACACTATGTTATTTTTTTTTAAATTATTGATGTTGCTGTTATTAATATGTATCTTTACTTAAGAATTCATAATTGATTTGTTTGCTGCAGGTGAAGGAACCAGCAGAGCATGCACTGTCACTATTCAACAGCCTCAGAACACCTCCATCACTTTTCCCAAAAAGAGAACATGGGAGAAGCGGCCATTACCGCCAGCTCTGAAGACAATTACAGAAGTGATTGGAGAGAAGAGCAAAAGAAGCTGGGTGATTTATTCTAAGAAGAGGAACTGCATTAGAAGAATGTTTTTATTTATATTATTTAATTCATTGTACATGTATGTGTGGATTGTTTGTTTGAGAAAGAACTAAAGAGCAAAGGTACAGAAGATGGCTGTTGTCTCAGAATTCCTCTTTTCGTCTTTGGTGGTGTGTGGGGCAGCGGGGGCACCAAATCCATATCTCACCTAGGGTGCCAAAATGGCTAAACAAGTTGGTTTTCTTCTTAAAAATTACTCAAAATGATGAATAAAACATAAAATGAACAGTTGGTGACTGATTCAAAAAGTGGCAATAAATCAATCAATCATCTAATTGGTTTTGGTCCATTATGACAGGAGGTTCTTTTAGCTTTGCACAGAAAGAGGCATTAGAAATGTCTTTCAGAGGCTATATTTTATTTTTTGCTTGGAGTACATTTCAGAACCAGCATTGTTTTTTAACATATATCATACTCAGTAAAGAACTTTAATCAGTACTTCTACTTTTGTACCTAAGTATCTGTACTTAACTTAAAGAACTTTGGTACTGAATGTGTACTTTTGTTTGTTTTGCGAGGAAATTTACACAAATTACCAATGTAGTACAAACTCCACTAGCATTTAAACAATGAATCTACTATTCTTGATCCCCCTGACATTGTCTACAATTGTTTGGAAATGGTTCACGTTACATTAAACTGACCTGAAATGAAGGGCTGACCACAGACATACGCGTTTTGTTGTTGGGTCCCATAATCTGCCAAACTCATCCTCTCTTCTGATAGCTTAAAGCCATTTTGTGGTTCCATTTTATTTGGTAAAATATAAAACTTTAAATGGCGATTTTTTGATTTGGTTTATTTGCAAAAGAGCACACAACAACACTTCAGCATTATGGTTGATGGCAGAGACTGGTTTGTTTTCCCCCTTGGCTCTAAGTGGATGTGACGTTACTGGGCATGCCCATTGTTGCCGACTGTATAGCTTGTAAGTTCAAAATGGCACAACCTTCCAGAAATGTCATGTGATATGACGTATGTCCTCATTCCTCATCGAAAGTGTAAAAACTGGTTCAGACTGAACACAAAGTGAAATCTCACATCAGTGTGATTACGCAAATTGGAATGAATTTGAAGTGATTAACGAAGAGGTTCACTTTGCACTCAGTCAAAACACATCTTATGGGTTAGTAACAGAGATAAAGTTTATTGAAAAAAACGGGCATACTGCATGTATACCTTCCTTCATCGTCAGACACTTCACTTAAAGAAGTATCGTCAAACACAGAAAGAGGATCTCCATTAATGTGGGTGTTGGTCTGAGGGGCTCTGCAGCGCCGGGCCCCTCTGACCAGCTCCAGCTGTATGGGCTCCTCTACAGCTTGCACATCCTGTTTGTTCTTAATGTAGGTCTGCTGGAGAGGGAGCTGCAATTGCACTGGTGCTCCATTGGTGCTATGGAGAACAGTAAACCTGACAATCACTGATTTGTTACATGTAAACTTGAGGGACGTAGTGCTTAAAAAACAAAAACACAACAAAAAACACCTCAACAAAACAGAAAAAAATGAACATTTGGTCACATTTTTCTTTCTTTTAAATGCATTCTGCATGTTCAGTATAAAAATATTTCAGACTATTATAAATAAAAGGAAACAGATGTGTTATTAACTACTTTCAGAAATACAACATATAAAAGCAAAACAGTGCATACCTTTTTATGTTCGCAGGCCGCTGCTCCAGAGCTGTTTGACTTGACGTCTCTTTTTTGCATCCTAACATGGTCTCAAGTTTCTCAGCGCCCACATCCTCTGATGGAATTCCGCCGGTGTCCCAGGAAGCACTTGATTTTTGCTCCCTCAATGCAGTCTTTGCTGTGCCTTTGCCAACCTGAAAAGACAAAAGTAAATGTTTCATAACTGGACTGAATAAGTTATTCCAAATCGAAACATATTAGAGCTGGCCTCTTAAAATGCGTTTTGGAGCAGGCACCTGTATACTTTGTCATACATAATTTAGTGCCACCCCTCCTTTTGGAGACCTAACACCTTAGCGTGGCTACTCTATTTGACATGGTATTTTTAGTTAATTACAAAGAAGCATAAATGAACATTCTATCCATTTTGGAAAATTTGACACTGATGGTAAGTATCTTGAGGTTAAATCAGCATTTGGCAGCGTTGTAATTAATAGAACTCTCCAAAGAAAAGTAGACACATGACCTTATTACATTATTAAATGTCAATTGTGGGTTACCAGACTTTAGTTGGTCAGTAGAGCCTCTTGTGACAGCTACATGTGTCATGTAACTCAGGCAACAGCAGTACTGAATTGATACTTAAAGTATATGTTTTTATATAAGAGAAATTAAGTAGATTGAATCAGGGAAAAAAGATGAACTCTAGGCACTATATTTTACTGTGATTTATTACTTAACTATTCCCCTATATTAAACTATTATTTACTTATCCTATTTCTTAGCTCCATTCATTACTGTGACTTAATTTTTTAAATCCCATGTTCTTCTTCTGGTTTTTATCCCAGAGAGGGTTTTTATTTCCTTAAGGCTTTTATATTTATCTTGATCTTATTTATTTGATCTTTTTACTTATCCATGCTACTATATTAATGAATGGTGGAAATGAGTAGTTTTTTGTCTTTTGTCTAGACACTCAATCAAGTGTCTGCTTAACAGCTTCAATGTGTGTTTTGTAATGGAATGCCAAATGCAATTACTCTTTCTGCAAAACAAATCTACACATGTTTATAATTAAAGTAACCTTGAACCTCAACATAATTTAAAAAAATAACTTAAAAATAACCTTATTAACAGGTACAATATTTTCCTCTGAAATGTCCCACGGTACACCATTTAGCATGTTTGACATTTTTCACATTCATGGAAAAATGAAACAAAACACAAAACAAAGCACACAGATAACCAAACATGAATACCTCATGGAAGTCACTGTTTAAAAAAAAAACTTTGTATGTAAAACAGCATGCAAACCAAAAATAAAAACATTACACAGCAATATCATCTCAGTCAATTATAGCACTTCTTCTATGACAAAGAAGGCTATAATTTACACATTCCTCATGACAATACTGAATCAAGATGCAGAGTTTAGACCACATAGGCATGCACACTCCATGCAGGATGAATGACGATTGATGAGAAGATTCAAGATGGCGCTTTCCGTTTCGGTGTAATCCAGAACATTACAGACACACACTGCAACCAAGGTTATAAGAGTTTTGGATTTTTCATTACAGTTTAGTTTTATTTAGTTTTGACATTTTTTTTCTCTAATTCAGTTAGATTTAATCAGTTTTTAGATCAGGTTTGCTAGTTTTTATTAGTTTTTGGTTTTTTTAATGCTTAGTTTTAGTTTTTTCATATCTTTTCTCTTCCTTTATGTCATATTCACAAAAATCCCAGACATAACTGTTGCTTTCTCCCAACTTTAGTCTCCATGTTTCCAGGTAGACTGGGGACGAGAAGACGGCTCTAAACCATAAGTGACGGACCGTGAAGTGCCATCAGCTAAAAGTGTTTGAAGGAAATAAATCAATTTCATATCAATACGTCACTGACAGAGAGGAAAACGAAGGGAATTTTATCCATCGTTTTTATATGTTTTAATTAGTTCTGTAAGCACAAAATACAGTTTCAGTTTGGGTTTTTTTAATTTTACTTATAGTTCTTATTTATTTCAGTTAATGAAAATGTTTTTTCAATTCTAGTTTTCATCATTTCGTTAATTGTTATTAATGATAATAACCTCGACTTCAACACAGTACCAGCAGCTTAACTGAATGTAGTGGCCATCAACAAAATTCTCATGTCTTGCCTTCTAAATAAAATAACACAAAAATGGTAGAATCATGCAAGATAAACTCTAGCTGAAAACACACATATGAAATATAGCTATAAAAACAGACAAAATGAAGATCTAAAAGAAAGAAATAATGTAAAGCCACAGTTTGGGTCTGTTAAAAAGACTTTTTACACAAAATGAAATACACACGTAAAATGAAGGAAAAGAAAAGCGGTCTAGAAGGGAGTATGGGAGGAAGGGGCGGCCATCCTCTACCTCTTTCTGAAGCTGGGCCTTTTCTTTCTCCAAATCCAGGAAGACACCCTTCAGCATCCCTACCTCAAGTTTAAACCTTTCCATGTCCTCTTCCAACTCTTCATCAGAGACACCTGGAACAGACACGGATCTGCCTAGTGGAGTGGGCTGGGGCTCTGCAAACTCCTCCGGATCCTCCTCTGAGCTCACGTTGTCGTTCTTCAGTTCAGCTTCATCTGAATTATTGTTCTTGTTTTCTTCTAGTTGCTCCTCAGTGAATGGAGCAAGCGTGCTGTTGTCTTCTAACAATGTGGAATGATCAATAACAGACATGGGGATGGCGTGACTATCGGTCAAATCGGTGGTGATATGACCAGAGTCTTCCACAGGAGGTTGTGGTGAAGAAGACCTGCCCTCCTCCTCCTCTTCATCGGTGAGTTGCTCTGGTTCTCGATACTTGTTAGTTTCACTACCTGACGCTGCACACACCTCCATCCTGTCCTCACACACAGACTGATCAGCTGATTCGGTCACCGAGTCCTCTAGTCCAGACTCTCTCTGCTCCGGTATGGTGAGGAGGACTGTGCTCCGTGCTCTGGCTGTAGGTCTGACGATAACTTCCCCCTCCTCTTCATCGCTGGAGTCGTCTTCTACTGGGCTGCTTTCAGCTCTGTCTTCCTCTTGTTCTGTATCTCTTGCAGTATTTTGCTTTGATTTAAATATTTCTCCAAACCGTGCCTTTAATTCTCCAGTGACACTTTTAAAGGTGGATTTCATCTCCCTTTTTTCTACCTCTACCCACAGCTTTTCATAACGATTCTCCCAGGGGACGTCGGCGCCTACTTCCCCATGATCCTCAGGAGTGTGTTCATCTTTCAAGTCATGGTCCTGTTCATCATTGTCAGAGCTTGTATGGCCAGATGGGCATGGGGCTTCTACATCTAGCTGATTTACATCTACTGTATCATCTCCCTCCTTTGATGCCATGGATGGAGAAGGAAAACACAAAACAGACAAAAAACAAAATACAAACACCAAGATTTGACTTAAATTAACACATAAAACACAAGATATGGGATGATATACTATAACCCCCTCTCTCTAAAGATACACATTTCATTTTCAGAGAAAAACAAAACTACATTCATATGACTCTTTCTGAAATAACTTCGATAACGTTGCTGTCGGGGGAAAACCCCTTAAGTCCATTTTTGGTCTTTTTTTCTTTTTCTCAAACTGACCCTATTGGTCAGTCTTCACATTGGCCTGATGGTTTTAGAAATATTTGACGGATGGAAAGTGGCGAAAAATAGCCTGTGGCTACACCTCTTAACTCCATTAATTTATTTAGAATATACATAATGAATAATGTTTTGTAATGTATGTAACTGTTTTGGACGTAAGAGGTTTCCATCTGACAGCGATGACATATTACATTTCACAAGAGTCAAACATAATATCTAGGAGTACAAAATGAAAAAAAAAATCTATTACTAGCAACATCATGATTAAACTTTAGTAACTAATATGCAACACACTTTTTTTTTTTCTTTTTTAACTACAAGCCTTAATTATGTACTTTGATGACAAAATGAAGGGTCTTTATGTCTGAGAGCTGGGTGCAAAACTTATATTGGTTAACTTCTCTAATAAAATATGGCACATATACTGCTCACAAAAAGTTAGGGATATTTGGCTTTCAGGTGAAATTTAGAAAAAATACAAAAAAGTTCATGCTATAGTAATAGTTGCGGGGCGGCCAATTCAATTTATTGAAACCAAAGCCAACAACAGCTTTGGGTATACAACACCAAAAAATGTTAATATGTCAATCAACTGTATCAATAATGTCAATGTGTCAATCTCAGAATGTCCAAATGTGATCATCATGATGTAGAGGACTGATTATACCAATTCTAAGTGAACCAAGACATTTATTGGTCGATTCATGGATCAAACACCTGCTGTGAATTTTGCTGCTCAGCTCCTCGTTAGAGAATAGACAGTTGTGCAAAAAGTCCTGAAACACTGAATTGTTGGACATGTGCATTCAAAAAATTACAGACGGTCACATTTAGGTCATCTGTAAAGGTTAGAGCGCATTTTAGGTTTATCCTGAAATTTCACCTGAAAAACCAATGTCCGTAAGTTTTGTGAGTAGTGTATGATTGGGAAAACAAATTCCCAAATAACAAGAAAACTGTTTACATTTTAAATTTATGTTGAGCAGAAAAGGTCTCCAAAAGAGTAACCTTGATTTTGAGAATAAGGCATTTTTCACAATTGTCAAAAAGCAAAACCTTGATTAATCAAATTAATTTGATACATTGCTCAGCCCTAGTGTGAATAAAAAACTGATGAGAAAGTAAAGATGATGTTAAGATGGTATTCTGGACTAATTTCTCACCTTCTGTTGCTGCCCTTCTGCCTCTACATGACCTTCACTGGATCTTTGTGTGAGCTCAGCGCAATCTAATGAGGAAGCAAAGTCTTTATCCAGAGCACAGGATACAAAAACATAAATAGGTCAGCTGAAAAATCACCCGCAACCCTTACCTGGTCTATCCTCTGCCTGTTCTTGAACTGTTTCTGGAGTGTGACAGTCCGGTTTCTCCATTTTGGAAGGAGACATTAAATTGTCTGATTCCCAGTCAGAGTCTGAATGAGGCAGCAGAGAGACAAATACAAGGTATATGTTTGTGGCATTTTTAAACAAAGGAATACATACATTCATAATTCTGTAAAGCCCTGTGAGGCAACCTTGTTGTGATAGTGGGCTATATAAATAAAAATTAATTGAATTGAAAATATGACACTGTAAAGACATTGGAGTTTCTTAACATATAATCTGGGGAAAAATTATTAGACCACCCTGTTTTCTTCAATTTCTTGTTCATTTTTAATGCCTGTTACAGCTGAAGGTACATTTGTTTGGACAAATATAATGATAACGACAAAAATATAATAGTTTAATTTCAGAGCTGATATCTATTCATTTTACATGGTTTTCTTGATAATAACCAAAATCACATAAGTTCTTACATCAATATCTATGGTATTGTACTGAAAAAAACAGTGCTTCTAGGCATTCCATGTTTTCTTTTCTGTCTATTTTAGTCACGATACACACAGGACTTAGTACGTGATTACATAACCACTATTTTTGATGACTTTCAACAGTCTAATAATTTTTCTGTGACTGTATTTTACCTTCTTGACTCTCTGGTTTCTGAGGCACCGTCTTCCTTGTACGAGGCTGGGGGTGAGGGGCTGATTGCGAGGGTGTGGGGAGGGGCCTCTTGTCAGACCTGATGCTACTCTGTGGTGTAAGGGCTGCTGTTGGAAAACTGCCTTCCCCTTCCTCCTTAATTGGGGAACTGAAGGATTCTGGGAACTCCTCAAGTCCAGGTGAAGCAACTCTGCGACCAGGCAGAGTTCTTTTACTGGTGGTACTGGCCGAGTCCCAGTCAGATGCATCTGTACCAATAAAAAAAAGACAATCAGTCTACATCTGCGAACAAACAGTCGTGTTGCCAGGGGTAGAAACTAGTTTCGGGTTTATACAGGGTGTCCACAAAGTCTGCTTATAATTTTGAAAAATATTACAAAAGCAATAGATGGGATGAGTTAATCAGATGTGTTCTATGTACTCAGTGGTTCTCAGAGTTTTTAGTCACATTGTCGGATCATGTGCAATCGAATCATTAGTTCATGTTTCTTCAACAAGAGACTAGTTATTGCAAATGTTCACCTTGACTTTTTGACCGAATATGTGTCACCACACCTGGATGACTTTCAACCAACTACCATTTTCCAGGTCAATGGTACACCACCACGTTGGGGTCTGCATGTTGGTGCGTTCCTAAATCTAACATTTCCAGGCCGATGGATTGGAAGGGACAGCCCAATTCCTTGGACACCTCATTCCCCAGATTATCACTGCCCTGGATTTCTTTCTATGGGGTTACGTTTAAGATATTGTGTGTTGAAATAAGATATGGGACATCGACAACCTGAAGGAAAAGCTCACTGATACCACTGACACCATTTCTGGGGCTATGATACAGCCAACATGGAAACAAATCTAGTACTGTCTAGATGTGCTTTGTGCATCTGTTGCCCATGTAGAGGTGGATTAAATGAAGCAAAAAAAAACAAAAAACAAAAAAACCCTGTCAATATCTACTTTTCATTTTGTAGTCATTTCTACAGATCTGTCTATTCATTTGCTTTTGTAATAATTTTTTTAAATTTTAAAGAAAGTTTATAGACACCCTGTAGATCTTTATTTTCACAATCTACTCAACCATGACACGATGTATGTAGATGATTTAGGAATATTATGTGGAACCATCTACCAGTCTATAAACTCCACATGTTCTAATATTACTGACCTGCTTTTTGAGCTTCAAAAAGTGTGATGACAAAAACAGAGTGGAAAAGTCAGATAAAAAAAACACCTCAAAAACACAACACAAATAGAAGATTGATCATAATTCATTGATGATATTGTATTAGTTGTGGGCTGAATGCTAAATCAACAAAAAAGTTATTGTTTGATTTAATAATTGTCACTGATAAAAATGTAAAAGTATTTGAGGGGTAGGAGTACAACAGTTTAGACTTCGTCATACTCCTTTTCGACCCTGCAATTTTAGACTAGTTTGTACTTTAAGACAGATTCTGTTCATTGAAATTCTATTTTCTTTTGTTTCTTTGCATCTTCAAAATGAATAAATAAAATAAAAAATAATAAATACATGTTTTTTTAAATTTTACCTTCAAGATCATCAACATCACCCAAACCAAGCTCCTCCATTAAGTCTGTCAAACAGAAACACAGTACCACATGAGAAACAAATACTCTTTAAGTCTTTAATTCTAGATTAACAGGAATTGGTTTTGGTTTTATTCACCTGTTTTTCTGTCACTCCCTCCTTCAAGTTTGCTTAAAAGTGGTTCCCATTTTGCCTTTTCAGTCTGATAATGACAATGAACATTCCATTTGAGTCCAGTGAATCACAGTTTGTTTCCATTTGCTGGCGTTGGGTCGATGGACTTACCCCTTTCTGTGTACTTTCATCTTTATCAACCTCTGCTCCTCCAGTATCTGTCTTACTGCTGCTGACAGCTACAAGAAAATATATATGAGTTACATTTGAGACAACACAGAAACTTCCTCACAAAAACAAAGACATGGTGATGAAGCTGGATGACTTGGCCAGACACTGTAAATAAAATTCCCATGCAGTGGCGTTCATGGTTAGTCAACATGAAGTTTCATGGTTAGGCATTAGACAAGCGTTAGGTTTTCCTGTTCTAGTTTTAGTGGGTTCAGCATCTGCAAAGAAGCCTGAGATGTACTATGATTATGAATCTCACCTGCTTACTTTTACCTTTAGGCCAGGGGTCTCAAACTCATGTTAGCTCGCGGGCCACATTCAGCCCAATATGATCTGAAATGTGCCGAACCAGTCAAATAATAACATTGAAAAAAGTAAAATTACATTATAATAATGTTTACATGTACAAACTATCCTTTCATAAAAATGTGAACATGAAATTTTTTAAGAAAAATAAGTGCAATTTTAACAATATTCTGTCTCAGTTTAACATCTACACATGTTCATTACAACTTCCAGATCGCAATGGATCTACAAACACACAAAACCTTTAATAACAGACTATTGGAAAAATGCACTTATTTTTCTGAAGACACTTTAGGTTATTCACATTTTTTTGTGAAAGGATACTTTATGAATGTCAACAGCTTCATATAATTTTACTTTTTACCCAAAACACGCCCCCTTGGCGTGGAATACCCTACAGACTGAACTGAAATTCTCTGAACTTATTCCACTTGGAGTGTTCTGTTTGATCCTGAGGGAGAAACGGCGTGAGACCATTGAACAGTGCTTGTGTTTAAATCTTAATTGTTGTTTTTACAGTTATTGCACTTTTTATTGTAATACACTGTTGCGCATTTAAAATTGTATGTTTTATCTTTGTACTGTCACCTCCCTGTTACTGTTTTATGACATGTGCTGCTGACCTCTTGGCCAGGTCACCCTTGTGAAAGAGATCCCGATCTCAATGGGTCTTATCTGGTTAAATAAAGGTAAAATAAAATAAAATAAAATAAAATAAAATAAAATAAAATAAAATAAAATAAAGGCATGTCCAAAGTGCAGCCAGGGGGCCAACTGGGGCCCGCAGCCAGATTTCATATTGCCTGTAGCCTGTCATAAAATGTATCATTTGTGGCTGCCAGTACTTATGACCAGAGTAATATTAGAAACACGTTAAAAAAAATCAATTTTATGACAAATAGAAAAATCTGTCATTATTTGTAGGTAATTATGATATTATTTTACTGGTCTGACCCACTTTAGATCATACTAGTCTGTACATTCTTGACTGTTAATATCTTCAGTGTCATTTTTGCATTTTACAAATTGGATTGGACCCTTTGGCGGGTCCGATTTGGCCCCTGGGCCGCATGTTTGAGACCCCTGTTTTAGGCAGTACCTGAAAGATCAACAGAGCCAAGCATAAACTGTAACCCTATGCATCCCAACTTTGGAACATGGGGGTTCAGATTTAGCATGCAGGATGGTGTATGGTTCATGGTTCATGCTTCATCCTCTGGGGATCACAATATGATGATCAGGTTTGTGGTATGGTAAACATGCTGTTTAGACTTATTAAGCAAGACAAGCACTCATACCCTCTCCCTGGCTGCTTTTTGGGCTGTCTACATTCCTCCGAGGCTCTAGCACTGCCATCCTACTGCTTCCCTCCCCTCTTAAAAAAGAGGGAATATAAAACAAGTCTACAAAAGAAATGTAACATATTGTTGGAAAGGCAGCAATCTACTGCTTGATTGCATATTCTACATAGTATTTAAGTAAATAGTAGAAGGCTTGAGTCAGAAAAAAATGGATGCATGCATTTATACTCTAATGCGCTGCTATGATTACACGGGTCAACACTGTTTTCTGCAGGTTACTGTTTCCGCAGCATGAAATGATGCTTGGAATGATTGGATTGCTTGAAAAAATGAAAATGAAATAAATAAACATACTTTCTTTAATGTCTTCTTTAACAGCGGGCATCTCTTCTTGATCCTTAGTGAGTACGCTTGGAGTCTCTTCGTGTGGCAATTTGGGATTTTCTGATTCGGACTGGAAGAAAAATAATCAGCAAGTGAAGAAGATATGGGATGAATGTGACTGTGGAAGATGCAGTCACAGAAAAAATTATTTGACCACCCTATGTTTTCTTCAATTTCTTATTCATTTTAATGCCTGGTACAACTAAAGGTACATTTGTTTGGGCAACTATAATGATAACAACAAATATAGCTCATAAGAGTTTCATTTCAGAGCTGATATCTATCCCTTTTCCATGATTAACTTGATAAAAACCCAAATTATATAACTTCTTACATCAATTGCTATGACATTGTACTGACAATAACAGTGCTTTTAGGCATTCCACGTTTTATTTTCTGTCTGTTTTTAGTCACATGATACACACAGGAGTTAGTTTGTGATTGCATAACCATTGTTTTTGATGACTTTTGATGGTCCGATAATTTTTTCTGCAACTGCATTTTAAATGCATCCATACCTCAGAGTCCCAAGATTCCTGCTCCCCTTCTTCTCCTCTGTCTAGACCCAGCTCAGAGAGGAAATCTATTTTAACAGATTGAAAGTGAAAGTGAAAATATGGACACTTTGGGACAGTTACTAAATCTTATTTTCTCTCCCACCATGCGCTCTTGCGTATTGTACATAGTCTTGAGACACCAATTCCTTAGTGTCTCTTATACTGCACATATTCTGAGTGTTTTTTATATTATATAGGTATATATATTTCCTTTTGTTATTTGTATCTAGCTGAGAACTACCTCTAAGGATAATT
>JAPTGZ010000023.1:29849890-29863496 GCA_029814645.1 Fowleria isostigma | reverse complement strand
AAATTTCAACATTTTCAAATTTTGCTACTAAAATTTGTTTTGTATTGAATATGATACAAAAAATATTATGTATATATTATGGCAACATTTTTTATTGGATTATGTTAAAAGGGCAAATAAACATTTCAGTTCCAAAAAAATTTAATTTTCTGGCTGTTTTTAATGGGTCAGGTTTTACAAGGATAAAATCACATTCTATTCTAATAAAAGAAAAGACAAGAATCTTACGGATGATGCCCATTCATTACAGCGTAGTCATCTGCTGACCATCCTTTGGAATCCTTTTGCGTAATGTCTGCATCATAACGCAAAAGCAGCCGCAACATAGCAATTTGCCCATTGCCAGCAGCCATCATTAGTGGGGACCTGTATGTAAAAATCCCAGAATAGTCTTAATAATCAGTTCAGCCACATGATGATGATTCCATATGTATCACAGACTTTTCACTGTTAAGGACTGACCTTTCTTCTTGACCAGTCAAGTTCACATCAGCACCTTCTTTTAATAGAAACTCGGCCATCTCTATATGATCCTCACGGACTGCGACACTCAACGGTCTGAATCCCTCCTGAAGATTAGATCATAGCGGTCACATTAAGCACAGTCCCCTTGTGATGCCTGCCTTGAGAATAACAATGACTTACCCATTTTTTTTTTTCTTACACATTCTTACCTGCACTTCAATCTATGGTGCAAAGCTAACACACACTAAAATATTTTATCCATGATAGTTGTTTTATACTAACAATAGCTGTATAATATATAGTGGGGCTGCACAATATTGGCAAAACTTGAGATATTGGTGTACAGCATTGCAGTAATGATAATGTATCTATATTTCTCATCCACCTAAAGAAATACCTATAACAAAAATGTTACTTAACAATGTTAAAATGAGCCAATTGTTTGTATGCTGACTCACTTATTTATGATTTAATACAAAATATACAGAACAACTATAATCGGTGATACAATTCTGTCCATGAACCTGATGATGCTGTTACCATTGACTTTCAGACACAAACACAGTCAAATATATGTGAATTAAATGACCAATGTGTAAATGACATGAATAAATTTCATAATAACTAAAATACCACCATAACAAAACTGTATTCCATTGTTTGCCTGGTTTGGTAAATACTGGATATAAAAATAAAATCTTTAAATAGAAGCGTTCAGGCCTTGGCCAAAGTTGTGTTCTGAAAATATTCACATCTTTTCAACATTAATAACAAGTAAACTTACATTCAATCATCAGCAGTAGCATTACCTCAGTTTTTATAGCAGAAAAAAAATAGCCTGTTAGAAAAAAACACTCTGGTACCCCACAGGTGTAAAACAGAAAGTTAATGGAAAAAAAAATTAAGAAAATAAATGATTGCACACCTTTGCGATACAAATATTGCACGCTCCTTTATCACGATATCAATATTTTTGTAACATATTGTGCAGCCCTAGTATATTGCAATAAAGATGTCATAATAAAATAAACCATATCAGCCAATAGTGTCATCACTGCTTTTATAAAATAACAGCTGATAACAGAGCCAACACACACACTCAGAAAAATGTACCTTGTTTGAGGCATTGAGATCAGCCTCATGTTCCAGAAGCAAGCGGGCGATGGAGATAGATGGGATATTTGCTGCCAAATGTAAGGCTGTGTTCCCATTGATGTCAATGAGATTTGGTTCAGCATGATTTTCCAGAAGTATATTAACACAGCGCTCATGTTGGCCCTGCACCGCCTTACATGGAGAAAAGACCACAATCAGAAATGGGTTAATTACCAGGGAGCTTTTCACACACAGGTTGATTGTCTCAATAATGTGGTGCAGAACTAATTAAAAATATACTAACTAATGAGAGTGTAAGTTATCAAGAGACAGTATGTTTTATGTGAGATTAAAAATTGCTCTTAAAGTGTAATCATCCAGGATTACCTTCATTAAGGCGGATCGATTCTGATTGTCACATAGGTTAAGCTTGGCTTTGCTCTCAACGAGGAACTGCACCACGTCAACATGTCCACTTGCACAAGCAATATGAAGCGCTGTTCTGTAACAATAAAGGTGAGAGTTTTTCTTACACACTAACACTGCCCAACAGTTGCCCAAACCCTTTCAAAGATTTGACCAAGGATCCAACTCTCAATTTTAGTTTTTTTCAATAAGCACATTTACAGTGCTTGGCATAAATGAGTACACACCAATACATCTGTCACAAAACCTTTAGTTTTCTTTGAGAATCAACATTTTCTATGGGACACTACTATACAACATATTGTATCATGTTCTCAGTTAAGGAAATGTTATATAAAACCCAGTTTTGTCCAATTTAAAAAACAATGCAAAACTGTGCTTATGTTCATTGAGATATTGATTAAAATCTTACTTTTCAAAGGGGTGGTGTACACATTTATAGTGAGCACTGTATATTCTTAAGTCTTGCCTTGAGAGATTCTCTCTAAGAAAAGTATTTTAATTACAAATATACTATATGATTTCTCTGGTGCAACAAATGACACAAAACTATTTTTCCTTGTACTGCAGTCTGACTGCTATTATAAAATCCATTTTTTTTTAACAACTTCAGATATTAATTTCTCCAGATGGAGTCCATCTGGAGAAATTAGGCATCAGAAGAAAAATTGCATTAACTTTGATTACTTCCCTGTAAAGTGTTGTTCTGTAAACTATTCTTACACCACTCAGTTACTTCTGACATTTACTAATTGTAAAAGGTAACCAGATCCTGCCTTGAAACTTAAGTAGAAAAGAAACAATGGGAGGCCATATGCATTTACTAGGTGGTTATAACAGCCATAGCACCCTGTGTTTATCAATCCTGCCCTGTAAACTCTTTGACAAACTCTTTATTATTCTAAATTAATAAATAAAAAATTAAAAAATCAGTAGCATACTAAAATGTACACTCTATTAGGTAGTACTGTAATATTAATATAAATACAATATTCATTGATAAATTTTATTAAACCATTTAAAAAGATTCTAGTACACCTGCTGGTAACCCTGTGGAAAAAGTATGAAACGCAGACTAAATTTTGCCAATTCACCCACATACATTGCAATTTCAATCATTTACAGCCTTTAAATCCAAAAAACACGATAGTCCCACTTACCTGTTTTCTTTATCAAGCTGGTTGATATCACTTTTCTTGGCAAGCTGTTTCAACTTTGCCAAATCACCGACTGATGCAGCTTTATGAACCTTCCCTAGGTCCTTGTCCTTCAGATCATAGCCCACGGAGAGCACACTCCCATTGTCAGGGGTACCAGATGGGTATTTCTTTTTCTTAGTAAAGCTAAATATCTTCTTCATTGTACGTAGCGGCACAACATTTCTTTTGCACCGTCACTACCTGCCACTCATACACTGCTGGAGGATCACCACAGGAGGCTCTGCCATTCCTAAAAATAAGACGTACAAAGCGGATTAGCAGCCTATAAACCGTGATAAGAGCAATTCAGAGCGTTACCTCTAATCGACTACCCTTAAACAAGGTGCAGCAATTTAAAAACATGTACATTCATACGCGATAACGAACTGCACACGTCAGGACGTCACGTAACATTTAACCAATATACAATTACACTAAAGCAGCCCTGGATCAAGGCAAACACAGCTGTCACAGGCTAACAACAGCGTCTCAGGAAGCGATTAGCTACATGCACCTTTATTCCTTGACCATACCTTACAGTACAGTGTCCTTAATAACCTCGTTGGTTAGGTTTGAAGTCCGCATGAGAATGAATTCATTAGTGGAAATACTTATCAAATGTAAAACAAAAAAAAACTGGCAACTCGGAGGTGTTTATATTAAATAAGGGCTAGCTAAAGCTTTGTATCTTGCGGCTTGTTACCATGGCAATCGATTTGACAGGCAGACTAGCATTAATTTCACTACGACCGGTTGTCATTTTATTTAGCACAGATTTTTTTTCTTGTCTAAAATAACTATCGCCTAAAAATATGAAACGGAAAAACGAGTGGACGTAAATTACGTGGTCACTTATATTCGCGATCATATGTTGCCTAGCAACAACACCTAGCTTCCCGAGTTGGCTCAGTGCTGCGCCTCCCACGTCGTCATTTCACTATTGATACAAACCGCCACATTTAAACTTTGTTTCACAGGCAAGCGGAGGGGATGTTATCGCTACCACGCAGATGGTCCAGCCTTTCAGTCATTTACAATATTTAGAAGACTTGTGTAGATCTTTAAACTGGAGCGCAAAACTATTTAGCTGGAGTTGTTAGCTACCGAAAGGCAAAACTAAAGTAGCCCTGCTAACTCAACGCTAATTAGCAAACGCTAGCGTCAAGTACCACAAGCACATTTTATTATACGTAACATCAATGAAATTACAAAGAAGGCGGAATTTGGAGTCAAAGTGCCTTTATTGGCGCAGTAATCTTTGCAGCTGGACGCTAACTACGATATATGAACTGAAATACTAACCTGTTGAATGTCCAAATCAGATCCTTTCACACAGCTAAAGCTAAAGAACGTGAGTCCTGTCTCATACAAACATGCTTACTGTTGGATTTCCAATGCACCAATCAGAAATGAGAATGAGGTAAACACTGTTTTGACTGACCAATAGGCGGCTACAAAGATTGTAAAAGGTTGGTTTACATGTTAGAGAGGATGAAAAAAGCTTGTGTAACAGCCAAGATAAACCATTAGATGGCGACAGTTATTTTGAAATTTTATGACTGGAGGGAGCGAATTTCAGCCTTCAGTCAGTTCAAAAAGCCCATCATAATCTACAATAGTTACAATAACTTGTTAATAGCATAAAAAATACAAAATCATTCAGAAAAATATACAAATGTTTTCAATCTACCACTACATTTATTCGTTGTAACATACAGTGCTCAGCATAAATGAGTACCTCCCCTTGAAAAGTAAGATTTTAATCAATATCTTACTGAGTATAAGCACAATTTCAAAAAAATTGGACAAAACTTGAGTTTTATAAAACATTTCCTTAACTGAGAACATGATATGTTGTGTAGTGTTCCAGAGAAAATGTTGATTCTCAAAGAAAACTAGAGGTTTTGTGACAAATCTGTTAGGGTGTACTCAATTCTTACCAAGCACTGTATTCTGCAGTCCTTAAAAATTATGTGTAAAAAATAATTTGAAATGACAGAGGCTAAAAAAACTCACCCTATCTTCCTATAATGAACTCAGTAACAATGGATAAATTGAGTTAAATAGTGTCAAGAAATACAACAACACATTGTTGATTGTTCTTCTTAAGCACCCTGATGTACTGTAGGCCACTGCATGGTATGTAACATAAAAATTCATCGAGAACCTTAAGTTTCTTAGTTTCAAACAAACTGAATAGATCTGCTACGAATCATTTGGCCCCATAAACCCTGGAGCTCTGTTAAACAGATGTTCTGGCTCAAAGTGAACAGTTTTATTGTCATCCAGCAGTCGACAGGTGAATAACGAGATTCATTGAGACCTTTTATGATATTCATTTTGGCATCATATGCCACAACAAGTCATTTGAGACGTTCCTACTGTAAGTTACAACAAAATCCATCTATAAATCATCGTGAAGTAGAGGTAGAGTTCAAACAAGTACAGTGACTCATGGACTGAACTTACTTTCTTGAGTAACTTTATGTCCCCTGATGTGGATAATCACTTGCAGTGGAACAATGATGCTATTGTATTTTAAGAAATTAGATGGTGCTGTCTAAAGCTCTTTATATGCAAAAGAGTGATGTCTATTAATTTGTATTGTTTCTGTTTCACTTGAGCAAGAGTAATTTTCATGTCCTCATTGGGTGTGAATGACAAGCCATTATTGTTTTTTTTTACCTTGTTCGGCTTCTGGATGAGAAGTAACAACAATCTTGCCAAAAGTAGAGAGTCTAGAGAGTAATTATTTTGTCTCTTATGCTGCTCAAACAAATTAGGTGCCACACAATGTGGCAGGTGATAATAATGAGGACCATGCATCCACAAAACGCACCCAAAAAAAGTATGTCCATTCAGTTTGTCTTTGTTTGACTGACACAAGTTTAAACAAAATAATTTTTTTATGTTTTAACAAAAAAACATAAGTATATTTTGTTAATATAAACAGATTTAGGTTTTGCTGCGAGTGTAACTCTCAAAAAGTTTTTTTTTTGCTTTTCTCTTTTTTTAACTTTATTCACTGACATTATTTTCTATATATACTTACAGTATTTACATTATCTCATTTTAGTGCCCGTAAACTCTTGTGTTTTGTTAGTATTTTTCTCTTTATTGGAAACATTTGTATTCTGTATGTTGTGCTAACATTAGTTTTGGTGTACTAATGCATGTTTACAACTAATTTCTGTGATGTAATTGCAACCATACATGTTTAAGTAGTGAAACTGGAGGTGGGCGAAAATGAACTTTATTTTCTCTCACTCCCTTTTGGGCTACTGGGGGTGTATATTAATAGTTAATTATTGTATATCACATAATGATATGTATATTATGTCTATAATCTGTTGTGTTTTATTAGTATTTTCTGTATTGGGTACATTTGCGTTCTGTATGTTGTGTTAAAGTTAGTTTTGGTGTACTAATAGGTGTTTACAACTAATTTCTCTAATATAATTGCAACCATATACATTTAAATAGTGAAACTGGGGGTGGGAGTAAATGAGCAGTCTGTGGAGGTGTTGTTTAATTGTAGTTTTTATAATGCACCTACATTTTCAGTAGTAGACTAACGTGGACTGCAGGCCACATAGGATGGTCCAGCACATTTACTCTATTACTCTGACACCCCAGGCTTGGAGGTGGTGCAAAATGAGGCCTGTCATTCCTGTTGAGATAACCATGGACCTCCCACAAAAAGTTGTCAACTTGATGGCACCATATGTTTCTGTAAATGTCTAGTTTTACATCAAGGGTGCCCTCACACATGCTAAGCAGGTCAGCCATGTGGGTACTAATGCTGCTTTTTCACGTTTTACTGGACACATCCACACGTTTTTTCCTGCTGCTCAGTCCATCTCAGATAGGCTCAAGCTCAGAGAACTCAGAGTACTATTTCTGCACAGAATTGGTATGGGTCTTCTGTGCCTCTTTCTTAATGCAGTTCCGGGCGGACAGTTTCTCATTCAGTGCTGCCTGAGGGCTCGAAGGACAATCAACGGTGGTTTTTGCCCCTGACCTTCACACACTCAACCTCAATCTTTTCATAATATTATATACTATTAATGGTTGAAGACCTCAGTTTTTTTTTGTTTTGCATTGAAAAATACTTTTTTTTTTAACTGACTGAAAATTGCCTTACAAAGTTTTTTTTTTTAAGACTTTATTATTAAATTTTCAAATAAGCATCTACATCAGCATAGGACATATGAAGTTGTCCATGGCAAAACAACATACAAAACAGCAAACCCCACCCACTCACCTCAAAATTCAGAGAAAGAAAAAAAGAGAACTGGGGCATACATAGGGACCATGTGTGGCACTTCCCAAATATATTTTTCTCTATATTTAACCATCCTTAAGCGGTTTATTGCCATTTATAGTAATATTATCTTCTGTATTTTGTATATTTTTCAGTGAAAATCAGGTATCTTCCAACATTTAATTTACTAGTCATGTAGATGGTCATAAAAATTTAGCGTTAAATTGAGGATTATTATATCAAAGACAGAGAAAACTGAAGAAAAACTGACTTTTTCAGCAAAATCTATCATTAACTGAACATAAACCCAGTGTGTCTATTCACTGTCATTGATCCAACTCCATGTGTTTTACTGGTGAATCAGTCTTGTAGAGGATGACAGTGTTTCCATGGTAACTATGGAGCCTTGAAATGTCCAAATGTCCAATATCTGATGACCATGAAAAGATGACAAACTATTTTACACCAATTATATATGTATGTATGTATTGAAGTGGCTCAACAGGGGTTAAACAGTTTATATCAGTACATTATTTTGGTAGATGTTTGGGTCTTTACAGGTTAAAATAGGTGAAATATAGAGAACATTTCATTTGGGAACTGACACTAACGTAGTGCTGGGTCTTTATGGGATAATCTGAGCTTTTATGAACATCCACATGATCACTAAATTAAACATAACAAAATGCATGATTTTCACTAAAACAATGCAAAACACAGAAAATAATATAATAAATGGTGATAAATTACTTCAGAAAGGGTCAATTTAGAGGAAAAAATCATATGTGAACTGCCAGAAAAGTAGCAATGGGTCTTTATGGGTTAAACTGTCTTTTATCATAAAAAAAAACACTAAAATAAAATAAGAGTCTGATGTACAATGTTTGTGTTAATAGTCTGTCTATTTGTCAGTGGTTATGTGATACCAAGGGTTACCACAAAAGTGAGGAAAGAAAGGAAAAAACATAGAATGAAGAAGTCTCCTGGAAGGGAATGACTGAAACTTACAAAAGGGGTTCCAAGTTAAAGTGAAATCCCTAGACTTTTTATCTGTTCCGTATCTAAGCTTTTCCAGTGGTAGCAGGAAAAATATACTTTACAAAGTTTGACCTAAAGTTCTGAACCATCACTCCACTAAACTTGTGGTAGATGTTCCCTCCCTGATTATCTCACCTGTTTTCTCAATATTCTGTTAAATTCTCAGTGAGAATATGTGTTGTTGATTTCTAGGAATCAAAATCTGAATGTCAGTGATGGCTCATCAATAGAGGGCGCTAGGACGCTGTCCCATCTGTCTCACATAAAGAAGATGACAATTGGAATCACATAAAATAATTTTACAAGAACATGAGTATTTAAATAAACAAGCTAGACTTAATACATCCCATGAGTCCTATGTATAATCTGTATTTAAGTATAGTTTAAAAAGGTTTTTGGTCATTTATTGAGCAATCAAGTGATGTGTTTTTTGTTTGGGGTGCAAAAATCTGTGCTCAAGGCTCTCTTGTTTTTTCATAATACAATCACTAAAAATGGTGCATAAGAATGAAATGTCCTTGTTACAAAAATGTTTGAAACAAATAAATATTTTCCAGGCAAATAAAGTGCACACAAATATAGAACTATTTACCCTTTCCCAAATCCCTTGTATTTAATTAGTATGGATTTTCTGATTAATAGGATTTTCATTTATCTTGTTTTTTTATGCTCTTCTCATTGTCTCCTTCATTTAATAATTGTTGTATAACTGATTTTCTAACATAATATGCACCATGTAAAATTATTTCTGTCTACATTTGCATAAGAGGGGTGAATTTACTTTCTATTTTAGGAAGATTATGCTTTTGTGTGAGTTTGCCATTGTTCTTATGTTTTTTGTTCAAATAAATGTAAAAAAAATAAATAATGGTGTATGCTTAGTGGACCTTTCCTTCAATACAAGAGATAAGAGAGCCTCTGGGTGCAAAAATTTGTACCCAAGCACCACCCAAAGAAGTAAACATCACATCCCAAAAAGAATCAAGACCTTCCTCAGAAAAGCAATTAGAGAATAGGTTTGTAACAAATATGACTATGACGCATGCTAGCAGCAGGTTGGCTAAACAGTTAGCCTTGCTTTGAGGTGGGAGGTTCAGATTCCCAGCATGACTGACAACATCTTTTATCCATTGTTTTCTATTTAATGCCATGTGATCTACTCACACCTTCACGTTTTCCCTAAATGCATTGTCCATACTATCAGAGGTAAAGACACTTGTCAGGGACATACCTGACTTTAACAATAAAGTCATGGATGAATGTGCATGTTGAAGGATAGACAAATTAGATTTACATATAAAGAATAAATGACTAAAAACACATGCTGGGTATTTTTAATTGTTATTTAAATTCATATTTCAATATAGCGGTGCACGTACTTTGGCATATACAGTCATGGCATAAATTGTTAGAACATTAAAAGTCATCAAAAGCAAGTTATGCAATCATATACTATCTCCTGTGTGTATCATGTGACTAAAACAGGCAGAAAAGAAAACAGAATGCCTAAAAGCACTGTTTTTGTCAGTACAATGTCATAGATATTGATGTAAGAACTTATGTGATTTTGGATATTATAAAAAAAGAAAAAACATGGAAAATGGATAGATATCAGCTCTGAAATTAAACTTTTATGTGCTATTTTTGCTGTTATATTTGTCCAAACAAATGTACCTTTAGTTGTACCAGGCTTTAAAATAGACAAGAAATTGAAGAACACATAGGGTGGTCATATATTTTTTTCTGTGACTGTATGTGGTTGTAGCGCATCTGAAAACTGCATCCCATAAAAAAAGAATTACACCAGCCACCACTGCTGAAGGTGCTTACATGTAGAAAGTACAGTATATTACATTAATACATTCCAGTGTTGGTTAAATAATTGGAAATTAAACCAGTGTTTAGACAAATTTAGAAATGTCATAATCTAAAATGCATTTGAGAAAATGTCTTTGAAATGTGGTGTGTAGTTGTTGGAGAGTTCATTCTCATGTTCTTGCACACACATTACAATATCTGTTTATGTAACATTACACTGACTTACATTAATTTCCTTTAAACCTAAACCAACCTTTAAGTACTCCAAAACATCCTACCCCTTAAACCATCACATGCTGAGGACTTACATCTTGGGGGGCTAAGAGAACAGATTTCTGTCCTTATATGTAATTCTTTTAACGCACTCACAGCCCCGGCTTTTTTTCTGCCTGGATTATATGTGCTTCTGATGTCCTCATGGTCACATTTCTTAGTATATTTCCTCCTCCACTAAATGTATAATTCTCTTCTTTAACCCGAGGTAGTCAGCAATATGGTTTCACTCCTCCT
The DNA here is from genome assembly GCA_029814645.1 of Fowleria isostigma. Lineage (NCBI taxonomy): Eukaryota > Metazoa > Chordata > Actinopteri > Kurtiformes > Apogonidae > Fowleria > Fowleria isostigma. The sequence goes on along the minus strand of JAPTGZ010000023.1, from coordinate 29,852,681 downwards.
GCTCCTCATCCTTAATTGCCTTGTCCATGAATTTAAAAGGACTTGTTTCAGAACAATCCTGTCATTGCTCTTCTCTCAGTCTTTTTATGCTTAATCTTCACTGGAATTATATACATAAATTAAACATACAGACATATATTAAGTGCAATGGGGGGGCTTTGTTATTGTACATTTTCAGAGGTCAGAATTCAGACATTTTATTGCAGTGGGTATGAAACTGGTTTTGAACAGTTTTTGAACTGTTTGGAAGCGTGTGACTTGAAGGTATACACCTAAAATTCAATTTGTCCACCTATTTTTTAGGCTTTGGGTTAGTTTTATGTGCCCAGTTAAACACAAACAACAGCAATCACATGATAATTAAGCTATTAAGGTATAAAAACACTCATACAAGTTTTGGATTTATTCTATCTGTAAAAGCAATCCTTTTGCTTATTTTATAATTAAAAAAAAAAGATTATTTTATTTTGCACATATCAATTTAATACAACGTTGGTTAAAAATATAAAAGGAAAAAAAAAAGAAAACTACTAAGATACATGTAAAGACAAAAGAATAACAGCAACATGTGAATAATAACAACATCAAACAACATGTCCATGGCAGAGGTAGAAGCCAAACAGGCTAATAAAACACCACACCCATATAAACTACAGAATGAACTAAGAATGAAATAAAAATAATTTTACAGTCAACAAAACAGGCTCATCTATCTGACATTATGTACCAGGTCACTTTGGGATGAGTGACTCAAAACAAATACTCTGCATCAATTTATGTTTTAGTCTATTCCTATATATAGATGTAGAGGTCTCTAAGACATATAGGTGAGTGTTCTATAATTTAGCCTTTTAGGAATGCTCCTGTTACATCCAATCATGACACTCACCTGTTTTCAATTAACCTGTTCACCTGTGGAATGTTCCAAACAGGTGTTTTTGGAGCATTTCTCAACTTTCCCAGTCTTTTGTTGCCCCTGTCCCAGGTCTTTTGGAACATGTTGCAGCCATGAGTGAAATGAGTGAATATTTGAATTGAATTGCCTTTATTTGTCATTGCACATTTTCAGAGCAATGAAATTGGAGTAGTATGTCACCGGGAACAAATATTCACAAACATAGAGGAGACAAGATGACACACCGCCGGTTATCAGAGTAAGATATAAGACACAATAGGAAGATGCCAAAAAAAGAGGCGGGTAGAAATCCCCTTTTGCCCAAAAAAACCCAATAAAGTTTATCAGTTTGAACATGAAATATCTTGTCTTTGTTGTGTATTCAGTTGAATATTGGTCGAAAAGGACTTGTAAATCATTATATATTTTTTTTATTTACGTTTTAAACGTCCCAACTTCATTGGAATTGGGATTTGTATAAAGATACTCATGTAGAGGTATCAAAGACATGGTAGATGAGTGTTCCATAATTTAGCATCATAAAATCTAATTGAAGACTGATTACTGGATGTTTTACATAAAGGTAAATACAGATGGTGTTTGATATATGTATGAAGGCCAGTCAGAATCTTAAAGCGCTCTAAAAACAAATGTGCAGGTCAGAAGAGTATTAATATCAAAGATGTTTAACAGGTTTAATTTGTAAAACAATGGTGCATTTGGAACATCTGGTTTGGAAAAACATTTTCTGCAGTAGTAATATTTTGTGAAGGTGGGGAGAAAAGGTACAACCCTACACAATATTACAATAAGTTAAATAGAAAAAAATAGACTATAATACAAAGTTAAAAGTCATTTAGAATGAACTATATTTCATATCTTACAATTTTAATTTATTTATTTATTTTTTTTTTCATGATATATTGGAATTCTTTGAGGTTTCCACGGTTTCTAACCTCAAAGAACATCATGTACATCTTTGTTCCGCTGTATTGTCTGCCTCGTGGCTGTTTTAGAGGCTCCCATCAGTTTATTAAATGTACATCCTGTTTTGGTATTGAAAAGACTTAAAGCTCATCTTAATCATCTCAAAAGACATACAGTTTGCCTGAATCTACCAAGTTAAATATAATCTTACTAGTTTCCTTAGAGTCAATAATCTGTACAAAGTATTTAGTATAAAAAACCAACAATTGACTCATCATTGTGTCAAATCTCTGTCAGTTTTGCTTCTTTTCTTATTAATCCATAAGGACTCATTGTGACATTTGGGGCACTTCCTAAATTAATTTATCTCAATATTTTACTGTCCTTAAGTGGTTTTTTTTTTTTTTTGCAATTTATATCTTCTGTATTACAACATTTAATTTTCTAATCATTCATTCATTCATTCATTCATTTTCCATACCCGCTTTATCCTCATTAGGGTCACGGGGTAGATTTTTATTAAAATTTAGATTAAAGTTGAGGATTATTTTATCAAAGACAGAGAAAACTGAAGAAAAAGTGGCTTTTTTTAAAGCAAAATCTATCATTAACTGAACATAAACCCAGTGTTATGTGATCCAACTCCATGGGTTTTATTGGTGAATCAATATTGTAGAAGATGATGATCATTTCATGGTAACTACGGAGCCTCTGAATATCCAAAAAATGGGTCATATCTGATGACCATGAAAAGATGAAGAACTATTTTTTACACCAATTATTTATATGCATTAGTGGATCAACAGGGATTAAACAGTTTATATCCGTAAATAATTTTTGACAGGTGGTGGATGTTTGGGTCTTTATGGGTTAAATTACTTTTATCTATTGCACAATTGAATCGGTGAATTCCAAAAGGGCCCAAGTCCAGAGACTTCAGTTTGCAAATCCCATGAAATTAAAAAAGTG
>JAPTGZ010000023.1:29769852-29780588 GCA_029814645.1 Fowleria isostigma | reverse complement strand
GAGAAAGGCGAGACGCCGACGAACATCGGTAAAGCCGGGGGGGTATTTAAGGGTAAAATCCGACTTACGCGGAAATTTGGGTTACGCTGCCTGCGTAGGAATGGAACCTGTTCGTAACCCAAGGACCTCCTGTATTTATAAAACAATACATTTGTGCCTTTGGCTGAACTTCAGAGCTCTTTATTTTGAACACATTAATCATCATCGCCATCATCATCATCATCATCATCATCATCATCATCTTTATTTCCAGACTCAGAAGAAAGCAACAAACAAGCAACAAATAATGATAATTTTAAGTAATTTCTTTGTGTTTTAATGTAGAAATACTGGATCTAGCTCCATAAATTCACTCTTTGCACTAATATGTAAAGTAGTGCGCTGACCAGTGGAGATCCATAGTTTTTATGCTGTTATGCATGCTGTACCACATTTGTCCAACAGTCGCCACCAAAGTGCCCTGGCCATAGCAACAGGATTGTAAGGCTATTGTATTCCAAAATTACTAATATCTCCCAAAATACTGGTCCTATCAACTTGCTAGTTTTGCTACTCTCTTCCTTGACAAAGAAATTCATCAGTATGCCAAACTGCAGCGGTCAGCTCTTTCTGGATTTTGTGTGAATCCCTGGACACACACAGACACATATACAGAGGCCATTGACTTTTATAATATAGATTTTACATTAATTCTGATTTTTACATTTTTAAAACCACTTAATCCTGTAATCGTCTAATTCCCGATGTTTTAATGCCTGCAGTTAAATAAATAGGTTGGTTCTCTGATAATACTTACAGCTTTTATTTTTTAATCAGTTTTAGATGTTTTTCCCACTAATCCACTTTCTTTGTTCTGCTATTGAATGTGAATGATTACCAGAAGAACCCAGGTGAAGTTTGATGAAAATGAAATGTATCCAAGGCTGAAAAATCTGGTTGTGATCTATCAGCAGTTTGGTAGGTGATAGTGTCCAACTCTGCCTGCTGAGCTTTCCATGAAACTATAGTAAATCTGTCAAATGGAGCTGAATTATGAGGACTTTCATGGGGAAGTTTGCCAGGAATATCCCGGGTCACACTTTGATGATGTTTTATGTTAAACGGCACTTGAAATCCTACTTTTGGCATTGAGTGTTTTCACAGTAAGTATTTGTGTCCACTAGTTAGTTGTTGTTACTGAAACTGCAGTAAATTGTTCTTTACGAGTAAACTGGTGAAGTTTTGATGAGGGTGTTGATCAATAACACCAAATGCCGTGATTATTTTGCCAGATGCTGAGACTTTTAAGCTCATATTGTTTGTTGGGGAGAAATAGCATGGGTTTGTATTGTGATGCCAAAAAACAAAAGGGAATAAATTTTATCATGATGGACTTTGAACTGTGAAATAGTGTGTCTACAACAGATAGTTCTGGTTCTCAAATGAATCTGTGCTTCTGCTTACCCATGACTGCTGTGAAAGTGGAGACTGGAGCATGTACAGGCTGTCAGACAGCAATCCAGAAGTCAGTCAACTGTTATGTATTAATGTCTATAATATTTTATTTTTATTATTTCACAGTACTTGTATAACTGATAACACTCCATGTATAACTGCTAAGACTTGAAATGGGACTTGGTGATTAATTGTCATAAAAATAAATATGATTAATACCATTCTTGTCAGATATCCTTAATGTTTACCGTTGTAGTATTAGCTTAATGATGGTTTTATCAAAGATGCACTGTAAAAAAAAAATAAAAAAAAACACTCAAATGTACACCAATGATAGACTACATTTGACTTCCTGTCTCTGAAGTGGGTGCGATCAGAAGACTTGTGAATGTTGATGAAAGTAGACGAATAAAGTCTAACTAAAATAAAATAGTCAGTCAATCATATGTTTATTTATTAAAGATGTCCTGCCATACAAAACCATTTTTACTTGTATGTTTTGGAGTATGTCCGGTCCATAGGTGCCTGTATCATGTAATAAATTTGAAAATGAATAGCTACCTCCTATTGACACTGAAAAGAAATAAGCGGAGAAATCAGGTCAGTTACAAAAGCTGCTCGTTGTGATGTGTTACTGGTTGAGCTCATTAGTATTCATAAGCTCGCCCAGGTGAGACCACGCTCACAGAGTTTGTTTGGCTCAGTGACAATTTTCATATACAGCAAGAATGGCCGAACATCAATGATCTTGTGTGCTATGATCGAACAGAACTTCAACAATGCAGAGGCTTCACAGTACGGTTGGTGTTATGAGATGTATGTATATGTGCAGAGATAGTTTAGTGTGTGTGTGTGTGTGTGTGTGTGTGTGTGGTTGTGAATGCTGGTGGTGCATAGATGTGTATGTGCTGAGGGACGGAGACAGTGGCCGGGGCAAATAGCTGATCTTAGGCTCAAATAAGTCCGGTTAACTGGGGTGTATGCTGCCAATAATAAAGCCCCTCTTCAGTTCAAACCTGGTACTTATGTCCCTAGCCTCTGAGCAAAGTGGTGTTTTTGGGAGTTAACACCAGAGGAGAAGCATCTTTGTTCCTGGAGGAAAACTACTTTCTCGGCTGCATCCCAACCACAGTTACAAGACCAAAGTAGTAATGGTTAACATGTTGAAGTCTGGAGCAGTACCGCCACATAGTCTACAACCAGTGCTCAGACCATGAGTAAAACAAGGAAGTCAACCCTAGGAAGTGCTTTGGACATTGACTAGCTGTTAGCTGTTAGCTGTCAGAGTCTGGCATACACTGCCAGTCAAAAGTTTGGAAAAGCCTGTTTTTTCTTTATTTTTAAGACTATTTACATTGGAGATTCTTTGTAGATTATGAATGAACACATGTAGAATTATGCAGTTAAAAAAAGTGTAACATATGTCAAAACATGTTTTACATTTTAGATTCTTCAAAATACCCACCTTTTGTTTTGATTATTGCTTTGCACATTCTTGGCATTCTCTGGATGAGCTTCATGAGGTAGTCACCTGAAATGTTTTCCAACAGTCTTGAAAGAGTTCCTAGTGGTGCTGAGCACTTGTTGGCCATCTGCGGCCCATCTCATGTCATAGAAATGAGGTGTTTCCAAACTTTTGACTGGTAATGTATTAGCATATGTTGAATATTCATGAGAAATGGTGTAAAGTGAGCTGAGTCTTCCTGCAGGTTTTCTATATCACCTAAGAATGGATGGAAACTTGGCAACCAAGGCACTGTTTCCACAAAACATCCATGGTAGAACTTCAGACATGACCACAAAAGGAATGAAATACATGTGGCAGGGGACCTTTAATATTACCATAATTTTATCCAAATTATCTATTTTCTCACTTGGTTTTATCTCCGTCAGACAAGTTTTGTGCCAAATTTCAAGACAGTTTGTTACTGAGACAGAGACAGACCTCAAATAAATGAGGAGTTCTTCTTATTTATGTGTCTGAAAAATGTCATTAAAATGTCATATGGGCTTTTTCAAAAATTGTCCAGTATTTACTTGTGTTAGGTGATAGAAGCAGTCAAAATCTGTAAATGAGATTCCCTTCTCCCATTAGTAATGGCTAACCTTTGGCCAGCTGAGCTTTGGTCACATGTATCACTTTGAGCCAATGGTGTCAGGTCTCTGAAACCACCAAATGTTCTCCTATTTATGGTATTTAGTCTGGTGGTTCAGTAGAGTGGATTTGTCAGCTGTGATAGGACATAGTAGAGACATGGTTGAGTTCAGGGGTTATTTTCTAACACTGGTTTTGAAAATATGAAGAAGAAAGTGCCAGTGTGTTTGGTTAATGGTTCAGCTACAAAGCCACTATAAATGAGCCTCGCCTGTCACAACACTTAACCCTTTATAGGTCACTCATAGAAATACTCTGAAATTTCAACCTTCGTGTGTTATTGGAGGATTTGACAAAATTGTATTACTTTTGTGAAATCATTTTTTATTGCCATGAAGAGAATCAAGGTCAGTGGAGTTACTGTATTTGGTTCTTTACCTTTAAGTGAAAATAAATAATAAATGAATTTTAAAAATTCAATACATATAGGCCATAAAGACCCAGAGCTACTGCTGTGTCAGTTTCCAAATATTTTTTTCTCTATATTTAACCTTTCTTAAGTGATTTATCACCATTCATTATTTTATCCTCTGTACTTACATTTTTTTTATTGAAAATAATGATTTTTCCTATATTAAGTTTACACACCATGTAGATGTTCATTAAAGCTCACAGTAAAGTTGAGGGTTATTCCATCAGAAACAGAGAAAACTGAAGAAAAAATGACTTTTTCAGTAAAATATATCATTAACTAAACATAAATCAAGTGTGTCCATCCACTGTCATTATCCAACTTCATTGGTTTTACTGATGAGTCAATGTTGTAGAAGATGATAATGTTTCCATGGTAACTATAGAGCCTCTGAATGTCCAAATGGGTCATATCTGATGACCATGAGAAAATGACAAACTGAATTTTACATCAATTATTTTAATATATCAATAGGTTTAGTGGCTCAGATATTAAATATTTTGGATCAGTAGATGGTTGTAGTCACTTTTGGCTGTTTGGGTCTTTATGGGATATGTAAAAAAAAATAAAAAATACAAGAAAAACACATGTAAGGTGAAAGGAACATGTATTTTATAATACCAGAACATCACTTTTAGAACATTAGACCAACGTAAGTGCTGATCCAGACACCTACATACACATTATTTCTTTGAACATCATTCCTTACATTAGTACCATTACCTGACAAAGCAGGTACACTCACTGTTCATGCAGAGGTGGACCTTATAGACCCTGTAGACCACATTGGACCTGAGATTGGTGACTCACTGTCCTCACTGTAACTGTTGCTGTCACTAGCTGGGTTTCCATTACCCTCAGAAATGTGCAAAATGTAAATGTAATGGAAACACAGAAATGTCACAAGAACTGTCAAAGATTTTAAAAAAGTTCTGAAGCTCTCAAGAGCCAGTTTTTGAGATGTTTTGATATAGAATTATTGTGCAAAAGTGTAACTGAAACACATTTTGCACATCTCCACTAGTCACGGGCATGATAAGTCCTGGGCCATGAGAGGTTCAGTAAAAGAACAGTTCATTAAAAGTTATTGGATCATTTGGAAATTCTGCATCCGTAATTTGTTGGTGAATTCTGTACAATTCTCTCCCAGAAATCCATTCTGGATGGTCGCTGCCAACGACTTTGTCTTGGGATGTGCCTGCAGAGTGTTGTGTTATGCACAGACTCACCTCTCTCTTTCTCTCTCTGCGAGACTTACAACATATCGCGAGACATGTAGAAGGAACTTCACTAGACTCGTGCATCAGAAGCCAAACACTCTTCAATGAAAACACCTACAAGTAGCAATTATACTCTGTCAAAATTTTAGAAATATCACTTTAATTTTGCGCAAAACTGTAATGGAAACCCAGCTACTGTCTTGTAATGTGTGCAGAAATCAGAAATAGTCACTTGCCTGATGAAGGGTTAACGCTGTCACTTGTCTCACAAAAAATCATTTAGTTAAAGGGTGCCTGTAGTGAATAATAATTCACTACACTTATATTAGCAGTTCCATCAGATAACTTACATTATAGCCCATTGTCAACAGTGGTTAAATTGTCTTTTGTGAGGAGGAAGAGGAGCCCTTGTGTAGCTGACGGTCAATGGTCATCTATTTACATGGGCATCTTCATTATATTGGCCTCACATTACCTGTATTGCTTAAGTTATGATTAAAATTATTTTTTTAATTTATTTATTTATTTTTTTTGGGGGGGGGGGTGTAATGTGTAGGTTGTGTGATTGAATAGTTATCTAAGTAACAAGGATGTTAAATGGTCAATGTATTATCTTTTAAATTTTATTTTGCAACAATAACAAGTTAATTGTTTGCACATTACAAAACTTCATGAAGAAGATAAAAATGCAGTACAGTAGATACAGTACATTGAACAGTAATCTGTGCTTCATACAGTTCAACTTCAGATTGTCAGAATACATTGTATGGTCAATCAAACCTGAAAAAGTGCACTAAAATTACCATGGGTAAACTGGCTTAGCTTTAACTCCTGTCAGTTGCTGTTTGAAAGTGGCAAGTGCAGAGGTGGGAAAATCTGGCTTGCTTTTGTTTGATGATTGACATTTGAAAAACAAATTAAAATACCTTCAGAAGAATAGTGAGATGTCACAAGATACATGAAGACTTAACAATACCTGCCACAGACAAATTACACTGGTTGTTTTTTTTTCCTTCCCCTCTTGCATGTTTAACGGTATTTCTTGTTGAAAACTATGACTGGCAGAAGGTGGCTTGTGCCCATTATGTTCATTGAAATGCCTGAAATGAATAAATAAACAAACAAAACAAACAATAATAGCTGCTTATTACTTATTCTTTCTACTATGCTCATTTTGCACCGTTGGGCCTTGAGTTTTGTCATTTCATTTTTTTTGTGTGTAATGTACATATGGCAAAATCTGACAATAAAGCTGACTTTGACTTGACTTTTCTAGTGTACAATCTTTGAAGAAACCTAACAAGTGAAAAAAAAATTGAAAAGAAACATTAATATGAGCCAAAGAAAACAGTCATGACAACTGGGCAATAACTAAAAGTTAGCCACCTTGTTGAAACAACAAATAAACACTGGACATCTTCAGAAGATGAGTGAATTACTATTAATAATAATAATAATAATAATAATATTAATAATAATAATAATGACAAACCAGGTGGTTCAGACTTTTTTCCTACATTATGTACTTTTTCAGTCGCTGTTTGAAAGTGACTGCATAGGTGGAAAAATGTTTTTGTTCGATGCGTGACATCTTAATCACATGACACAAGAATCACAAACCACTCAACTGGTGAAATAAGTCAAAAGAAATAACAAAAAGGCAAAATTAGCATGAGTAAATTAGTTGGCTTTTACTTGTATTGAAATTCCATCCCCAGTATTCTATACTGCAGTCAGTAGTGTTACCTACTGAATATCCAAATATTGACATAAATGGTAGTAATATTACATAATGAGCCATCTACTGACATGTAGTAATTTATAATAGTGGTGCATTATTTTGTCTTGCTTGTTTTAAAAGCAGCTCACAAGCTGAAAAAGTGTGGGCAACCTACTGTAGAGTCTAGAATTATAGAATGTGTTTAGAATAAATTATGCGTTCAGTGGCAGCTGGTGAAATTATTTTTTGGTCACAGTAAGCAAGTCAGTTTTCAAATGCACTATCACATATCACTATTAGGATCTGCCAAAACAGATGCATCACTATTCTAAAATATTCATTTAAATTGAAATTAAAATACACAGTTTTCAGTCATGCATTTTTATCAGTTTATGCCATCCATCTATCCTTCACACATGCAAATTTTTCCATGATGGACAGACATACATACATACATACAGTCACAGGAAAAAAAAAAATCAGACCATCAAAAGTCATCAAAAACAATAGTTATGCAGTCAAGTACTAACTCCTGTGTGTATCATGTGACTAAAATAAACAGAAAAGAAAACATAGAATGCCTAAAAGCACTTTTTTTTTCAGTACAATGCCATAGCTATTGATGTAAGAACTTATATAATTTTGCTTATTATCAACAAAACCATGGTAAATGGATAGATATCAGCTTTAAATTCAACTCTTATGAACTATTTTTGTTGTTATCATTATATTTGTCCAAACAAATGTACCTTTAGTTGTACCAGGCATTAAAATGAACAAGAAATTGAAGAAAACATAGGGTGGTCCAATCATTTTTTCCACGACTGTGCATACATTATTGATTCCAAACTGGGACATTGTAGTGCAGCAGCAGCAGCAGCATGACAGAAAGTAAAAATAGAATATAAGATCAACATAGAATACACGAGAAAACATACTATACATTATACATTGTAAGTATAAAAATCAGAAATTGTAGAAAAACAGTAAAGTGTAGCCATAACCTGTAATGTGCAAAGTAAAATGAAATTGTTCAGTAATGTTGACAGTAAAGTGCACAGTCGAAATGTGTTTATGATCGGGTTTGAACATCAGGTGGGGGTGAGTTTAATGTACAGTGAAACGGCATGTGGCAGGAAAGATTTCCTGTATTTGTCTGTTCAACAGTGGAGCTGTAATAGTCTGTTAGAGAAGACGATCCGCTGTCTGTCCAGTGCTCGTCATTGTCCATGATGGATAACAGTTTCTTTAGTGTCCTCTCCACCACGGTCTCAAAATAAGTCAGGCATGTCCCTGACAAGTGTGTTTTCCACTGATAGCATGGCCATGCGTTCAGACCAGGGTCAAAGGTAGTGCCAAACCAAACCCTCATGCATCAGAGTCAGCAGTAGTACCCACTGAGCCATCTGGCCACATGTACACAAATTAATAGTATCACCTTCAGACCTATTCATTGATTTCATTTCTGAGAAAGGTCATGATTCTTATCGTGATGTAGCGTTTACTCCTGTGGGTGGTGCTTGGACACAAGTTTCTGTGCCCCAAGGCTCTTCTTTCTATCTTGTATTGATGAGGTTCTAGTGCACACACACTATTTATGATGAGAGTCTATTGTGATAAACGGAAAGTCTCAAGTCAAGATTTCTGCACCCAAAACAGGAAACATGTCACTTGACTGCTCATAGTCAGGTGGCTTAATGCTATTATTCAGATTTACCATTACCAGGTGGATAAAAGTGTCATGTTGTGCATGAGGCTTCTTCAGAGTCTAACGAAGGATTTTAGCCAAGGAGCCCATGAAAGATTTAAAAATCTTCTTCCAAAACACACAGCTTTATGTGGTCAGCATCTAAGAACATTCCGGAGTTTCAAGATTAACACTAAAGACAACATGTGATTTTTTTAGGCTATTGAATGAGATGAATCTGATTTGAATATGTGCAGTTGGTAGTAAACATATCCAGTTTTTACTGTGATATACTGTCTGATATAATATTCATTCATTCATTAATTTTCTTAAACTACTTTATCCTCTCTAGGGTTGCAGGAGTTGCTTGGAGCCTATCTCCGCTATTCAAGGGCAAAGGCGGGGTACACCCTGGACATGTCACCTGTTCATCACAGGGCTGACATATAGAGACAAACAACCACTCTCACATTCACACCTATGGACAATTTAGATTAACCAATTAAACTATTAGTGCATGTCTTTGGATGGTGGGAGGAAGCTGGAGTATCCAGGAAGAACCCACATGGAAACAAGGAGAACATGCAAACTCCACACAGAAAGATCTCACCCCATCGACTGGTGTTAGAATCGAACCCAGGACCTTCTTGCTGTGAGGCATGAGTGCTATCCACTGCACCACTGTGTCACCCCATATATAAAATATAATATATTATAATACAAACTATAACGGCACATTGATAGTGGTCTACACCATTGACTTTGGGGTGGAAGGTTGGGGGTTTGAATCCTGGCAGTAGCAAAATGTGGATCCAGCTAGGCCTGTTGGCAAGGCCCTTTACGCTATATGTCTGTACGTTGGGATGATCGATCACAGTCATACTGTCCCAGATGTTGCCTGGGTTCAACAGGACACAGGAGGGCAGAAGATGTGGGAGAAATGGTTGCTTGAAAACCCCACATATTTCCTGATGACAAAACAACTCTTATCTCAGGGTTTGAATATCCACAATAAGACATTTTAAGAGCCAGACATTACAGCATTGTACCTCATCCACGGTACAAAGATCCTACAGTACAACGATGCTACGCCAAGGGGCAGCCAGGATGATAGTTTCACCATCACCATATCCACCAGAGGTTGGGTACCAAGCCCCAAAGACAGACAAGTGGCTGAGCGAGAGAATCATAAAGTCCTGGGGGAACTCAACTACTGGAGACAACACCTGAGGCATAGTGGTGGTTGATAAACATCAGAAGACAGTGGTTGTGATAGATGTAATAATCCCATGATAGCAACATCAAAGAGAAAAAACATGAGAAGCTCAAGAAATACCAAGATAGAGGAAAATGCAGGATTTGAAGGCAACAGTGGTACCAGTTGTGATGGGGACACTAGGCACAGTAACCCCCAAACTGAGAGGACGGAACCAGCAGACCAGAAACAAGATTAGAGATCTGTGTCCAAAAAAGAACAGTCCTAGGAGCAGCTAAGATCCTGAACAAAACCCTCAGACTCTTAGGTGTCTGGAAGAAGACCCCAGTCTGAACAAAGCACTATAGTCCTAGACAAAAGTCTTGTTGCATAAGTACACAATACTGAAAACATCTAATACCTCAACTTCAGATCATGTAATAAAGATCAGCAATGACTCAAAATAATTCCAAAGAACTAGAGATTTTTACATGTGAGTAAACAGACATATATTTAAAAACATGTTTGAATATTTACAGCTTGTTAAAGATCCACATAACAGTGTTTGTCTGATTGTCTTGTCACAATCAAATAGCTGCAATTTGTAAACCACAATAAACCATAGTCAAACAAGTAAAGGGCTTGGTGCTGCAGATATGGGTAATTTTCAAATATAAAATGGAAATCTGACACAAAACACATGCCCAACATCAGAGACCAAAGGGTTTATCATCTTGAATTCCAGGTCTTCTGCTGAAGCACGGAAGACAAAACTAAAGAACTGGGAGCAGCTCTAGGATGCATGCAAGGCAGCCTTCCATGCCATCCCTGATGACTTCATCAACAAGCTCCATGGCTCTCAGCCAAACCGGATGGCAACTGTTCTGCAGGCTAGAGGAACCCATATTTTTTT
>JAPTGZ010000023.1:29509038-29525499 GCA_029814645.1 Fowleria isostigma | reverse complement strand
CTGGAGACAAAAACGCGACTGGAGACAAAATAGCGGACGAGACTCAGGGGGCGTAACCACGAAACTGCGTAAGTCGCAGCCGACGTAACCCGAGGACCGCCTGTATATGTATACATATATACAAGTTGTTCCTAGTAGGCGTCCAAAGGGGAAAGAGTTGATATTAATTGTGTCAATTCTGTACCTTTTGGTAAAAAGAAAGTCTTCGAAGGCGTTGGCCAGCTCAGGCCACATAGTGTCGAACTTCCCAGAGGAGGCATGCTGCCGCGCCACAGGCAGTCCGATGGAGAGCACCTTGAGTAGAGAAGAAACAGCGAGCTTCCAGGTGCTCTCTGACGGACAGGCGTACTTCAAACCCAAGGGCATTCTGAGGGTCTGAAGAAAAAAAAAGAGGGGGAGAAAAAAACGTTATAACAAAAGATCTCAGCGAGTGACGAACAAAGCAACACTTCAAGGTAAAATCTATAAAACTAACTCGGGTACTCCAAAAAGCCAACCGTTATACTTTAATGTGGAATGACTTGAAATGATAGCGCCAACATCAAAGCAGTATTTCAGGACATTTTGCACCGGGCAGAAGTGTTATTCAAGTTCCATTCTGTCAAATGAGAAATAAGTCAAAGGCAGCCATTTCCACTGAACAGCTGGGGTCCCCAAGGTTGTGATTTTACAAGTAGAACTCGCTGGCTTTGGAGATCGAAAGGGGTGGGAACGAGATCTGGATCTGTCCACGGGGGAACTTTCGCGGCAGTTTCTGGGAAAATTAACTGTCTTCGGTCTGAGGTTTCCAAGTAACAGGCTCTGGGAAAAAAGCAGTTAAACGCAGGTGTCGGGAGCTGGACGAGGAGACGCGGTGTCAGATTTTATAATATAAGCTCTGCGATGACTTGCACTAATACGATTTTTTTTTTGCATTTAGAAAAAAAATGTATGGAAACACTGAGCTTCACATCTGCTATATGGAAGATTTCCTGACATTAACGCTACAACGGTGAAAAAGAAACATCCTCGCTCTTTCATCCACAGGGACAAATATCCAAGAGTCCTCCAGCAGTGACCAGAATTCACTAGTGACGTCTAAAGTTTCCACACTTACAACTGCGGAAAAAAATGAAGCCACCCCTTGTTTTCTTGTTCATTTTAATGCCCGGTCCAACTAAAAGGTACATTTTTTTGGACGGATACAATGATATAATTCTTTGTGCTTCTATTTTTGCAAGTATTGAGTCAGGCCAGAGGATGTTCATCCATTTTTACACCAAAGCGATGACAAAAAAATGATCAAAAGGTGAGAAACTCATTTTCAATAGAGCAGAAATGTGAGAATTTAAGCCAGACTTTTGCATCAATCCTTATTTTTTTTTAAATTATTCAAATTACTTCTTGTGTCTCAGTAAGATTTTACATCACTTATGAAAAAAGGAAGGACAGGACTGACCATGTAAACTGGTATTTACATTTATACACATAAATTAAATGAATGTTAAATGTGTCAGCAGCTTCAGTCATCTAGAACATGAACGATACAACTGTTGTACGTAAGAAAAGTGAAAAACACAACAAAATCAACATGAGGAAGCATCCGATTAGAAAAAAGGTTCAACCTCAGAATGAGAAATCCGATTAGAAATAAGGGAATTACTTTTTGTTTTTGGATTTATATCACAAATAATGATAATTATTGCACAGTGATCATAAAACAGTCGTGGAAAAAATATTAGACCACCCCATGTTTTCTTCAATTTCTTGTTAATTTTAATGCCTGGTACAACTAAAGGTACATTTGTTTGGAAAAATATGATGGTAACAACAAAAATGGCTCATAAGAGTTCAATTTAGGAGCCTACAGCTGTCCATTTTTCCATTGTTTTCATGAAAATAACCAAAATCACATCAGTTTTTACATTAATATCTATGACATTGTACTGACAAAAACAGTGCTTTTAGACATTCCGTGTTTTCTTTTGTGTCTGTTTTAGGCACATGATACACACAGGAGTTAGTACTTGATTGCATAACCATTGTTTCTGATGACTTTTGATGGTCTTATAATTTTTTCTGTGATTGTAGTTAACCCTTTTGTGCAAAACTAGACCAATCAAAGCTCTCCCTTTTTTTTCCTCCCCATTTTCAAACATTTAAAGATACAGGAGTAAAACATGGACACCTGGATGAGAATGTTGACACAGGTTACATTTGGTCACGTGTTAGAGCAGGGGTCTCAAACATATGGCCTGGGGGCCAAATCTGGCCCACCAAAGGGTCCAACCTGGCCCGCTGGATAAATTTGTAAAATGCAAAAATGACACTGAAGATACTGACAACCGAGGATGTACAGACCAATATGATCTAAAGTGGGTCAGACCAGTAAAATACTATCATAATTACCTATAAATAATGACGAACAATTTTTTTCTATTTGTTTCAGCATAAAAATGTTAAATTACATAAAGACGATGACATTTATAACGATCCTCTCACAAAAACATGTGAAAAACCTAAAGAAAAATAAGTGCATTTTTACCAATATTCTGTCTTTTTTATGAAATGTTTTGTTTATTTATAGATTCACTGTGATCTGTAAGTTAAAATACATACATAAATGATAAACTGACACAACACATGGTTTAAATTGCACTTATTTTTTGAAGGAGATTTCAGGTTATTCATGTTATTCACATTTTTAAAGAACAGTTTGTAGATCTAAACATGATTATAGTGTAATTTTACTTTTTTCACTGTTATTATTTTATTCGTCCTGCCCACTTCAGATCATATTGGGCTGAATGTGGCCCTTGAACTAAAATGAGTTTAAAACCTCTGTGTTAAGAGTACAGGAACAGCCACGTAAAAAGGACAATTATGCATTTTCGGAATAAAAATTAGTAAAAAGGAAGATACATGGCTTATTTTGAAGAATCAGGGATTAGTGGTTCCCATTTGAGGAGATGTCGTTGTATTATACAATGTCAGAACAGTCGCATTTAACTAAGACAAGAACCATAAAGGTAGGAAATGGAAATAAGAGAGATCTCTAACAGAGTCTGAGCATCTCCTAGTTACTCATGGTCGTAAAAAAAGAAAAACAAAACAATATTTACTTACTATATTTCCACAACACTGATAAATAATGCATGCGTCTATTCCTCTTTTATTAACATGGTATTTTGCCAGCTAAAAAAAATAAAAAACACCTGCTCTGAGATCGTTACTATGCTATGCCAGAAGTTTAAATTGCTTCTCAAACACAGAGATAATGATGCAGCGGCAAATGTCTGCCCTGGGTAATTCAGTATTAATTAATTCTTTAAAATTGCAAAACTTGCTCATAATATTGCATCAGTTTTTTTTACGAGTGCATTATAGCTCAATGGACGGCAACTAAAAGTTAATTTTTACCTACACCACGGTCTGTATTTGGCAACTGCTGACAACAACAAGCCCTTTTCATATCCCCCTCGGACCGCCCACAAAATCAATAAGTGGCATTGGTTACCGATCCCCGCGACCATCTGGAGGACAAAGCGGTTCAGAAGATGAATGAATGTTTACTGATGTTAGCTTAGCTTCAAACGCTGCAGTCATAGAGCTCCCAGACAAAGGATAAAAATCACCCTGCAGACACAGAACACAGTTGGGTAAACAGCTTTTCGACACACTGCCCCCGTTTTCATGGGATGATTTAAAGATGGACCTGAAAATGTCACAACACTTCACTTTGGGGAAATTTTAAAAGACCTGGGAAAAAAAAAATCTTGGTCAATGTGACTGCCTCTAAAGTTGCAATGAAATCATTCTTAAATTTTCAACTATTTTATTTATCTTGATTTTTTTTTGTGTGGTATAAACCTAGATATTGTAGTCAGTTATTTATATTACATTGCTCTCTTGGCCAGGTCGCTACAGGACGATTTGAGCTGGTTAAATAAAGGGTACATATCAAAAATGTGCCCCATGGTTATTGACTAAAATGTTCCTAATAATTACTTGACACTTGTTTTTGCTCTAAGTGGCTTTTGCATATGAATTCAGACATAGGTGTGACCTATCTCAGCAGATCCACTCTATTCAAGTATCATAAAGCATAAAGCATTTTAGGATTCAACGTACAGTCGACAAATTATTCAGAAAAAAATCCTCGGAATTTATCTGAGCACCCGGTTGTGGTTCAAAGCTCACCAAAAAGCAAATCACTTAAGCTGGATTTATAGTCACGCCTAACTCTGCATCACGTAGGTACGCTGTATCTGATGCCACCACAGTATGCCTTCGCACTCCAGTGTACTATAGTGTCGTCGTTTTAAGAACATATTATAGTTTCCCTCCAAGTTGGAAGGTGGCAGTAGTGCTGGTATCGGCTGGTTTTAAAGCGGAAACTCCACTCCGTGGTATTGTTTCCATGGTTTCACCGGCATTTCCTGGTTTTAACAGCGGCTGACATGGAGCAGTGTCTTCATGAGCTCGTAGAAGTCAATAAACATATATAGTTCTGTTAAAAGTATTACAGTGTAAACAACAGACAAAGAGACAATGTCAGAGATGGACCATGGACCGCTGAACGAAAATAGAATAACCGATGGGAAATACTGAAATAATTACAATAAACAAATAATTATTGATTATACTAATCAAATAAAGGCACAGTTTAGTTAAGTTATGTGAGTTTATAACCACACAGGTTTATCAGGAGCAAAAAAGAACAAAGAACACAAACAAATGAATTATATACGATGGAACCCCACAACATTTGTTCCTGTATAGTCCTGGTGTCACGTGATCATTAATTGGCCAACTGGGAGGCGCTCTCTCTGCGCAGCCTCTGCGTTGCCATGCCATGTAGTTAAAATCTGGAAGAGGTGCACGTCAAGGCCAACGTGTCGCTGTCCGAAGGGACGTCGTAGGTAGTGACGCGTGACATCCGAGTGACTATAAATCCAGCTTTAGGAACTAAACTAGACTAGACTAGAATATCTTTAATGTTATTGTAACAAGTACAATAAAATTTAATGTGCCATCCAATCTGTGCATTACATAAAACTAAATAGGTAAAAAAAAAACAAGCAGAAACCCATCACTCACACACAAGCATACATTCTGTTATTACACTGATCTTTTAGAAACATACTGCACATTGTGTTTTTCAAATAAAATGATGAATGACAGACAGACAAACCCGGTGATTATGATATCACCACAATCACATGTAGAACTGCTTGATTTCCACCTGAAGTTCATTTCATTTGTTAAAACTCACTGTAGACTCGTGCTATGACATTTGTACTACAGTGAAATTCACACTACATTCATAAAAACAATTCAGTGAAATTCTGTCCATTTCTCCACTTGCAGCCTCAGAGAACATACGTTAAATTCAGGGGGTTCCACGACACGTTGAACACCACGTACCTTGATGATGTTCTGCAGGACTTTTTCATTGATGACAGCTTTGTGACATGCTGTTTTATGGTACAGGTCCACCACCACCTCCAAGGATCGCTCAGCAAAGGGCACATAGTTTAAGGCAACCCACTCTGCCTGCAGGAGCAAGAACAAGAAACAGAAAGGATGGGGGTGGATGTCAGTGAAGCACGCTTGACAACATTTACCAGAGCCACATTCAAAGCCGTGTTTAAAGGCACACTTTGTATGCTCGGAACACAGCTTTAGATTCAATTAGTCTGCTCATGTTTTAATGCCACTGCTAAAGGGTCAGAGGTCAGAGGTTACGGCAAACAGACAGGTAGACGATACAAAGTGTGCCTTTAATATAAACAGAATCACACGTGTGCACACAGCATGAATTGTACAAAAAAACCAAAACAACCCAAAATCAATCAACTTAAGATGAAACTGCACCGGGACTGTGCACACAAAGGCATAACCACCAGTTAGTGGCAGGCAAGAGAGGGGGTAGAATGGAGTAGGTGAAAGACGCAGATGAGACGCAAGAGCCTACCATGCGGTGTGATCGCTCATCTACCGCAGGAGGCGGGTCATCACAATTCAGCACAGCTTAGTACGATTATAAAGGAGAGGGGGGGGGGGCTGAAGGAGATGATGGAACTCACCGGTGCAAACAGCTGGATCTAAAACGGATATCCGGTAAGTTGTTCCAAGAAACAGAATGAGAAGAGATCGCAATTAAAATGGTGTTTATGTCGTATCTGCAGAGGCTGGTGAGCAAAAGGGGGCGCTCACAGTAACAAGATTTGATCATATATAGGCCTGGTTATGTTGGGAAAGCACCAATAATTTGCAATACACACATTTCACAGGATTTAATTAAAGGGGTCATATTTTGCTAAACCCACTTTTATTAGTCTTTGGTTCATTTATTTGTGTATTTTTGGTTCATATAGTTTGAATGTGAACCCTCCAGGTGCCGCAGAGCTATATTTATATTCATTTTGTCAAAAACTGAGTGGATTTCTGCAACTAATTTGAATTCCTTCTTAATTTTTTATGTCTTTAACTAGTACATCACAACATTTGCACATAAAAGGTCAAGATTTTGGATGAACATTTCTTCGAATATGCCATATTTGTTTTTCAGCAGCAGTGATTTGTAGTCCATACTGAAATTACAGTCGTGGAAAAAATTATTGACTACCCATGTTTTCTTCAATTTCTTGTTCGTTTTAACTCTTTCCTCCATACAGATGACATTTGATGACCCCTGTATCCTTAATGATGAGTTTTGGCACCTCTGTTGTATCACTAAAGACGTGATTGAACAACTATAGGAACAAGTTTTTTCAAATGTAACAGATGCTGTGATAAATGGAGATGACTACGACTCATACTAGGCCAACCAATAGGATTAATTAATGCATTTTCTTTTTATTCATTAAATTTTTTCTTTATTTCTTCATTTACTATTTTTTAAATTGTTTTTAATTATGAAATGTTTTTATTTTGTTTTGTTTTTTCTCTTCAAAAAATTTAATAATAATAATACCAAATTTTCACTGGTCTTTCCCTTAGTTTGCCTAAGTAGTGACAATTGTAGCTATTGGGGGAAAAAAACCCACAACACATCGTAAAACCAAATTGTTCCATGGGTAAAACTAGTAACATATATACGGGTTGCTCCTAGTAGGCATCTAAGGGGGAAAGAGTTAATACAACTGGTTCAACTAAAGGTACATTTGTTTGGATAAATATAATGAACAGAATGTATTTACACTTGGCCTGCGGTGCGCCGCAATCATTAGTGTGTGATTTACAGAGGCATTTTCATTCATCCATCTTTTTTAAACCATGTTGTGCACTGTCCATGGACGTTTGAGGTCTCATAGTCAAGCGTACCGATGTCATAAATGTCCGATTTGGGTCCGCACGGAGTACAGCCCGAGTATGAGCAGATATTGGCGGAGTGTATACGACCGACCCTGCCCCCAGTGGCCTGACTTATCAGTGCATGCTGAAGTTTTTGGACGGACTGATGAATATCCTGCGGCCTGTGCGGCTGAGTTTAAATTAAGAGTTTAATTTCAGAGCTGATATCTATAAATTTTCCATGGTTTTCTTGATAATAACCAAAGTCACATCAGTTCTTACATTAATATCTATGATATTGTACTGACAAAAACAGTGCTTTTAGACATTCCATGTTTTCTTTTCCGTTAGTTTTAGTCACATGATACACAGTGGCTGAACAGAACAGAGCAGCACAGTCAACAACCTGGAGGGGGGTGGGGTGTTTAATGGCTCATTTGGTTTTAAAGGGCCAGCGCTCAAAACGACCTTTCTGGTGTCAGTACTCAGAAATAGGGTTGAAGATGGACCTGTGGAGTTGAATTAATGAAGAATTCAGACCCAAACATAGCATTTACAGTTTCTGTAGGCCACAGGGAAATGTTGTAAAATGCATAATTCCAATAAAAAAAAAAAAAAATCACTCTTTTGATAATTAAGAGCCAAAAAGGCAATAAAATGCCAATCATAACATATCATGAGTGGATGGATTTTAGGGTTTCAGATTCAGACCAACAAGCATCCAATAAAAAGGTGAATATATAGGACTAACAAAGTGCGTGTAGTGAAATGGGGGTTATATTTATTTCAATCACTGTACCACTTCCAGCGCCGGAGTGGAGAAAAGTCAGAGTATTCCAAGTAAAGAGAGCACCTTCTGAACTTTTTACTGCCTCAGGTTTTCCAAATGAAGAGAAACAATGTTATCACAACACTGATGCGAAAAGGCTTCACTGTACTTGAGCGGAAATGACAATTATTTCTGGTTTTGCAGATTCAGTAATCTTGCCCAAGATCACCGAGTTCCGTGGAAATAAAGGGTTTGTTTCGGGATTAATACGAACTGTGTTTCAACTGAAAAAATAATGAAACACTTCTCTGGAATGCTGCCAGCCGGAGCGAGCATGAGAAATACGAAGACGAGATGGCTGGGGGCGACTAATGAGGGTTCAGCAGAACCTGTCGATCTCAGTGCAATAGGAGCAGCATAAGGACTAGACTGAAGGGCAGAGCGGAGGGAGCGTTTGGTGAACATCAAAGACGAGGGATGATTATGTTAAGAACGGCTGGAGAGAGAGAGAAGGATGGTGAATAATATCTGGATAACACAATGTTTGAACTCAACCGGTTTGTGAGACGAAAACAAAACCCGGTAGTCGTACGTCCTCTGCCACTTCCTCCTACCTGGTTGTATTTGGCATTGGCCACGTGTTTGGTTTCCATCCTGCCATACTGTGGAGGCTTGCAGGAGAACTCCACGAAGAGTAGCAGCTGTTCAAAGATGGCTGGGTACATGACCTGCAGGTTCTCGGGGCCCACACAGATGGCCTGCAGCAGGGAAGGAAGAGAGGAACAAACACTGCTGACATCCACCGTGGGACTGGATATTGCATAATTTAGCAGAGTGACACATTGTTTTCTGGGCCAAGTCAACATAAAACAGGAAGAAATACATTTTGGTCAGCAGGGAAACGAAAGGTCTGTACGCCTTCAGAACCAGCATTTACTGCATATATTTGCGGTAGAATAAAGCACATGAAATCAGGCAAATAAAGATGCAAGCTTCGATTTACTGTTTTTCTCAATGTAGTGCTCCGACATTGTGATTTCAATCCAAGTCAACTTGTTTGGATTTCAAGGAAAATGCCCGGAAAAGTCATTTAGATGTATCGAGTCAAATACAAACTAAAAAGGAAGCTTGCGCTGTCGGGGGACAACAGCGAAGGAATATATTCACGAAAACCCCCAATCCTCTGCTATATATAAGTCTATCCGTGATAATGGTTAGACAATCAATATGAACTCAATTTGAGCTACAGTGACCCTGACAGTGGCAGAATAATAGCCTTCAGCCGCTCGGCAAACTCCCTCCTACCATCCATTCATAACAGTGACTCTCTCCCCAAATTCAAATCCAGACTCAAAACTCACCTCTTCAGAATAGCCCACCCACCATAAGTATCATCCTTCATCTTACTTTGTACTGCACCTCTTAATATTTTATGTATTGTAATTACTCTTTCATCTATTTATTTATTTGGTAGTCTATGCATTGCCTTTTTTATCCTATGCTGTACAGTGTCCTTGGGTGTTGTGAAATAAATAATAAAATAAATAGAATGTATTACTTTATTATTTTTTCCCACAAAACTCTACCTAGTGAATGAATGACAACATATGAACTCTGTGAACATTTGTAAGACAATCAATACGAACCACATTTTATCTCAATTGACCTATTATTGCTTGATTTATGTCCAAAAAACTGATTTTCAACAATCCCATTTGGATGACTTCTAATACTCATAGAAAAGCTGAAACCAGTCGGGTTCTTCCCCTAGGGGTCCCCTACGTTGGTTATCAAGGGATAAATGAAACTACCATAGGCAGTGTGTTTGCCAGAGGTAATGGATAGTGAATTGAATTTCCAATAATTTGGCGTTAGTATGAAATCACTACGATGAACGGAAGAGAAGTTATTAATGATAAACACCTTTTACATACATCACCATAGCAACCAAAAGTCACATGACCTAGAGTTATCAAATGTGGCATATAAGAAGGGATTTACACAGAGATGTTGCAAGTGAAATTTTGGTCTGATCGGATGAATATTGATGATATTACAGCCATTTGAAATTTCATAAAACTGAGTTTACTGAGCCCCTGATATAAGAGTGTGACCCTTATGACATTATGATGCATACTATTGGATACAGAATGGAAAAATACACTATTTGGCTTCAGTTTTAAATCGATATGATAATTTTGACGGAAGTTATGGAAAACTGTCCATTTTTGAACTTTGGCCTATATCTCCGCTGTACTTTGTCCTACTATTGGAAAAAAAAAAAATCAGGTCGACTAGAGAATATGGACAATCATTTGGTCATGATTTAATATCAATAATGCCTGAAATGTGACCACTAGAGCATATACAGTTAAACAGAAAAACAGATGTACGAACTGAACCTCCGGCGAATAAAAATCCAACATATCGTGTTCACAAGAAGGATATTCGGCAGAGGCGGTGTAAAACCATTACATCCCCAAAACTGGAGTTTGAGGGAAAAAATATAATAGCATTGGGAAAAAAAAAAAAAAATGTCATTTTTTTTACACAGAACCTTTGCTCTGGATCCGTTTCTATTTCTGCTATTTGGCTGTCCTAACCCTAGATCATTAAGTTGCATCATTTTGTGATTACATTATTGAACAGGCGAATATTGTGATTATCATGGTAATTTGATAGATTGCACATCCCTATTTTCTAGTTAATTTTAAAATCTATGCTTGTATGTTCAGAAGATAACAGCAAATACTAGGAGGTCATGTTGGATTGGGGAAATACGGGCATTTTTTCCATCTCTATCCCAAAAAATGTTCCTTTCTATTTGGTGAACGTGTCCACTGGGCATCTCTTTACTTCCAGCTTCATTTGCAACATTACATTGTGACACATTCTATCTTAATCAGAAAACTGCAGCTCCAGTGATGTATGGATGTTGTGTTTGACTATATTTGGACTAGAGTCATTGTTCAGCTCTAGTGATAACCACATTTTTGTTTCAGCGAACAAAAACACCGTATGTTAGTGTTTGAGTTCCCCACCTTCTGCAAAACATCCAGCGCTGTGAGCACAGCTTCCTGTAAGCTGGTGAGCACAGCCTCGGTGTAGGAGGGGAGGATGAAGGGGGAGGCGTCGCTGCTGATGGGCACAGACACGGCGCCGTGGAGGATGACCCCCAGCTTCTTCAGGTCCTCCATGCTGAAGTTGGCCTTGATGTGCTGGTACAGGGCGGGGAAAATCTGGATTAATGCTGTAAGGTAGGGCTGGCTGGGGATGAAGGAGAGCTTCTCCGTGGGACCACTGGGCGGCCTGGTGCTGTCCGTCCCCGTTCGATACCACGTGTTCCACGCCGACCACCACAGCGCCGAGTCCTCCAACGCCGACTCCTCGCCTGGGGGAGGGGCCTGCAGCTCAGCGCCGTTGTATCGTGTCAGACGCTCCACAAGTGAATCTGAACGTAAGAGGGGTCTGCCAGGACCAGATGCCGAGATGGGGTCAATGAGTACTGGAGGGACCCCCATAGCAGCAAGTGCATCGCCCGCTTTGTCCGAGTCTTTAACAGGTGTAACGATTTGTAGTATCTCCTGAAAGCTCTTGAGGGCGGCCAAGGAGACCTCGTTGTTCTTGCTGAGAGCAGCTGACTGTATGTGGTTAAGCAGAACCTCCCAGGCCTCGAAGAAATCACCTGCAGAGACACAGGAAAAGTCTGCACCATGTAGAGTTTAGCTTGAGGTTAAAAGTAACAAATAGCACTTAATTATTATTTAAGCATTTATAATTCCTTGTTTGATAAAGGCAAAGAAAACTACAAGTCAGATATAAAGTTGGTCAGTATGAATGAAATCTTTTTTGCTTTTGTTACAGTTACACATTAAAACTGTATATGAGAAGATCAACATTTCTTTAACCCATGAGGACCCAGTGTGACATTTGTGACACTTCCTAAATAATTTTTTCTCTATATTTAACCGTCCTTAAGTGATTTATCAACATTTATTGTAATATTATTTTCTGTATTTTGTGGTTTTTTGTGTGAAATTCAAGTATTTTCCAATGGGGGGGTACACACTACTGGACCTTATGACTAGTACACACAGACCAGTTGCATGTGGTTTTGTGATGGGCCCAGAGAAGTTCTAAGTAAGTCAGGGACACACATCAGTCATGCAAGCATTGACCAGATGAGTGATCATAAGGAGAATCACAGCCAGGCGCCAGATATGGATGGCTGTGCGTCCAGGGTTCTACTACAGCTGCTGTGAGTTGAAGCCTGGTTATAACCCAGAGATCTGCTGCACGCCAGAGACGGAGTCCAACTATGCAGCTCTGTGATGCCATCACAGATTTAAGGTCTGTGGTTATTACATGGAATTCTGGGAAAGAACGTTAGGAGGAAGAGCTTACGGTAGCCAGGAAGGCAGAGGTGGACGCACGGGCCGGAGACGTGAGAGAGATATCGATTTGTCAATTACCCTGTTTTAAAAATCATCCTAATTAAAAACATCAAATTTTGATTTAAAATCGATTAATTGTGCGGTCCCAATTGCACAGCTACTATTTTTTTTTTTTTTTGTGATGGTCTAATATTTTTTCCGCAACGGTACATAAAGTTGGTCGGTATGAATGAACCTGGTTTTGCTTTAGTCACAGTTACACATTAAAAACTGACTGTGAGAGGATCAACATGATATATTCAAGGAAGGTGTGATTATAGCAAGTTATCTCCATAGTAATTTAACACCAGTGCAGCCAAACGAAAAATGTATTATGATATTAGATGAAATTCCCAACATCATTTTTAAAACAATTATGCACAAGTCATAACCTAATAGTTTGCACTTGGTAAATGTACCACCGGTCTGTAAGTTACAGTAGTCAATAAAAAATACTACCACTGGTAGATTAGTTAAGTTAAAGCTGCAAGAACTAAAATCAGGAGCCGGAATTTTAAAATGTACATGTTTTGGGCTCTGTGTGCTTACCTCCATCCCCCAATAGCAGCATTAATTTAATACAAATGAATTAATATTAACTCAAACTGATAGGAATTGATATAAATTATTATAAATATAAAATATTTAGCCCATTTTTGCTGTTATTGTGGCTGCCTACCTCACCACCACCACACAGTAAGTATGATGTTGTCATTGTGGTTGTTTTTTCTTTTTTTGTTTATTTGATTGATTTGTCTTTTGTTTATTTCTTATTATTTTTTTCCACTATCTCTTCTTAACAGTATCACTAATGAAAAAATAACATAAAATAAAATAAAATGCATGTTTCCTTGGCAGCTTTCTCCTGTCAGCCCTAATCAAATGACTACATTAGATGATCCACCGTCAGCAAAGGAGTCAGCCGTGACTCTTCTGTGATTAGTCAAAGTCTACGTCATGACATTTAAGGACAACTTTAAGGACAGCTGAGCTGGTGAGTCGAGCTCATCATCACAATCATGACTAAATGGAAAGACATAACATGAGGAGACGCATTTAAAGACCATTCTCACTGTGTTGGGAGGTGGTTTATATTGAGATATCTTGAAGGGATTCTATCTACGAATGTCCCAGTGATAAAATAATCATACCGACAGTAAAACTGTACACAAATATGATAATGATCGTACATCTGTCAACATTGTTTAACATGAACTTAAATGGAATTTAGCAACATGAGAGCATGAAGACGAGCTCACATTTTGTTTAAATTTCATTCACATCTCCTTCGAATATTAATCCCGTCCATGTGGAGATTAGACAGGACTTAATGGGTTTTACAGAACTGTTTGTAAATCTCTGCTCTACTTAGCAGAGACTTACAAATACATTTCATTATGTGAATTGTGGCGGAGTGCCAAAGATGCCTTTATGTGTAGGGAAACACGACAGTTATGCAACGGCTCCATGTGAAGAGAGCAAACAAATACAAGAAAAGCCTAGAAGAAACTGTTCACATTAGGATTCACAAATAAGCTTAATTTATTATCATTGTAAAAGATAACATCTGCTACACCTCATAGGATTACTGTACAACAAAAACTATTTTATATAGACCATATGTACAATAAGTGATATAGAAATGTATCACAGTGAAGGAAATGGGGAATATATTACATCTAGAAACAATTAGATATAATGACACACTGAGACTCATCCATAAGATCTGGGACCCTTTATCGGTGTTCAGTAATGGTGAGGTCTAATTCAGCCCTGCTGCTGTGTACAATTATACTATCTCTGTATTCCAAATATCAATTTCCTATTTTTTGTCTTTCCCATTCCTTTAAATTATTGTTTATACAACAAAACCATGATACTGTTTTTTTCTTTTTGTTATATGCTCATGTGCTTTGTTTATACTACAGTTAAAATGATTTTGAAAAATATTTAAGGGACATGGTACAGATTTTTGGGGTAAAAAATAAATAAATATAAATTCAAACTTCTCTCAGTTTTTGATGTGAATGTTTATCAGACCGGTGTCTTCATGTACAAATATGTTTATTTAACTCATGTCCTTCCCAAACTTTTCCAGAACTTTCTTATGTTGTCTTCTGTTATCCACAATTATCCATTCTAGCAAATTTTACCTTCCTTACTATCGGACCTCTGTCGTCAGCATTCTCTCAAATATGGTGGACCAACATCTTCCTTATCCTTCTTTAAAAAAAAAAAAAAAAAAAAAAAAGACTCTAATTATGAAAAAATATAATCTTGTAATGTAATGTTAATTGATTTTTAAATTAATATATATTTTTTTAATTTTGTATTTTTATTAATCATACTAAATTTCTATTCTTTCTTTCTTTTTTGTGAGATGTTGATGTTTTGGAGAGGTATTTATATAAGCCTTTTTGGCTTCTAACCTCTCCTGCATAACCGCATTGATTTCTTTTGTTTCTCTTGTTGTCATTCGTGATGTGCAAATAAACAAATATATAAATATGTAAAGAAAAAAACCCCAAGACATTTATCACAGTGAAATAAACTAATTGAAAAATAATTTAAAACTCTGTTCTCATCTTCAGTTATAAAACCTACGGGAGATTCC
Organism: Fowleria isostigma; assembly: GCA_029814645.1. Classification (NCBI taxonomy): domain Eukaryota; kingdom Metazoa; phylum Chordata; class Actinopteri; order Kurtiformes; family Apogonidae; genus Fowleria; species Fowleria isostigma. Next base: position 29,510,405 of record JAPTGZ010000023.1, on the reverse strand, counting down.
AGTGCTGTACTAATACACATTTATATACTTGGTGAATACATAAGAGACAGATTGCAATTAGATTTTTGTTGGCGTGCCCACCTATAAAAGAGCCCTGATGATTTCATTTAATACGTCTTTAAGAGGCTTCTTACAAAGCTGCAAACCCACTATGCATCTGTTTTACAAGCTGTGCAGTACTCCCCGTGACTTGTAAAATGGCTTTATATGTTAAATCTCGCATCCAGTCTACATCAGATACTGCGGCGAGGCTTGGCAATAGATAATGCATGGCTTACCCAACTGCTGGAGGAGATACCGTCTTGTGTTAAAAATGCGTGCCACACCAGCTAGTGTCAGCACCCACGTCTCAGCCCACTGTTTTTCAGCGGTGTCGCGCGAGTGGTGAATGAGGATGTTCCCTCCGCCAGACTCGATTTTCTCTTTGTCGGCGGTGGTGGAAGATGTCCTCACACAGTCCAGCAGGTGGAACAGGACCTGGAGGTCAGAGCCAGATAACGTCAAGATACTTCCTGTCGCTTCAGTTAAATGACAAAAGACTGCAGATGTCAAGTGAATAAGAAATGCTTGTGATGTGAGAGAAAACTGCAGAAAAGAAAGGCTTTTATCTGATTTTGAAGTAAAAACAAAGGTATTATTATTACGCAGCCCAGTTAAGACATAGGGGTCAGGTTTACTAAGATCCCATTTTACGTGTGCTAATTTGAGTGTGCAATCTAGAATTTTGCATGAGGGGTATCTGTGGGTGACTTATCAAGATGTATACTAGTGGATACTTGATGTATAAAATAATGTATTATGTATATGGTGTACACATAATGTTTTGCAACTCATGTCTTGACGTGTATTACTCTATGAATATACATATATATACACACACACATACATCCATATATTTATTTAATTATTTCTACCTATGTGTATTTTTCTGTGGACACTTCTCTATGTATATTCTCTATTATATTCTAAATGCAGATTTTCTATGTATTTCTACATGCATACTCTCATTGTATAATTTGCTATGTATAATTTTATATGCATATTCCCCATGTCTATTTTTACATGTATAGTTCCATATTCAAATTCTCCATGTATACTTCTCTAAGCATAATTCTATATGCAGATTCTCCATGTATAATTCTGTATGTATATTTTCTACATACAGTATATTCGCCATATTTAATTCTACAGGCATATTTCCTGTGTATACTTCTCTATGCAGACTTGCTCATATAAATTTTGTGCATATTGTGTTTTTCTTTTTTTTTTTTAGCAATCTTTCCATGTCTTTCTGTGTACACATAATGAGATGTATATGAACAGTATTGAATATTGTACATGTATATGTAATTAGTACTGTACATAGA
>JAPTGZ010000023.1:29331857-29343975 GCA_029814645.1 Fowleria isostigma | reverse complement strand
ATGAACGTCTACATGATTAATAAATTAAATGTTGGAAAACATCTGATTTTCACTGAAAAAACACAAGATACAGAAAATAATATTACAATTAATGAAGTTAAACCACTTAAGGACAGTTAAATATAATGAAACAGTAATTTGGAATGTGACACAGATGTCACCCTGGGTCCTTATGGGTTAATCTAAAAAAAAATGTAATTACATGAAGATTTTGACATTTATAAACTGTCCTTTCACAGGAAAAAAGTTAATAACCTAGAATGTCTTAAGAAAAATAAGTGATTTTTTTAACCAATATTCTGCCTGTTATTAAATGTTATATTTTTACATCCACTGTGACCTGTAAATTGTAATGAACATGTGAAAATGATGAACTCAGACAGAATATCGTTAAAATGGCACTTACTTTCTTAAAGGGTTTGAGGTTATACATGTAATTTACATATTTAAAGGATAGTTTGTAGATGTAAACATTATTATAATGTAATTTTACTTTTTTCAGTGTTATTATTTTACTGGTTCAGCCTACTTCAGGTAATATTGGGCTGAATGTAGCCCCTGAACTAAAATGAGTTTGAGACTCCTGATCTAAAGAGTTAGGAATCTCTTCATTGTGGTTTAACCAACTACACTGTAAAATCCAATTAGTTATCATTACTAAAAAAAAAAGAATGCAAACCAATTGCATTTAAAAAAAAACAAGTAAAGAGAACTAAGTATTTTAAGTTGTACTAACTAGTGTTTCCTTCGTAGAGTAAACTTATAATGAGTTTTAGCAACTAAAACAATCACGTAGAGTGTATTTGATAACTTACTTTAGTTTTATCCTCGACTTAGTACAGACTACTTAGAATTATTATTTTAATCCATTAAATCATGTGAAGTTTATTTTGTTTGGTCCATATCACAGATTTGGGACCAGCCCCTTTGAGCAATTAAAGGGTCAAAGTCAGCTGTGTTTCCACTGCCTCTCTGACCCTTCCAGACTCCCTGGCCTGCTAACTCTTCCTGTATTCCACACATCTGCACAACCTTAGGAAGTATTTACAGTTAATATATAAATAACCCTGTTCTTAGATCCTTAGGAATTCTCAACCCTTCCCTTCTGTCATGGTTCCTTACTTTAAGTGTCCAGTCAGGCTCTACAGATGTGTTTTAGCCCGTCCACCAATGACATTGAAGGAGTAATCAGCCCCGCCAGAGCACCTGTTCATGAAATGGGCAGTGTGGTGCCATTTTGAAACATCATGGGTCAGTGTGGGACTCCTATTTTGGGGTGCATTTTGGTGTATGCCACCCAGAGGTGAAGTCACGTTCTACATGTTAAGGTTAGGGTTAAGGTTAGGGTAAGGGTTGGGAGATAACCTGATTATGACACTGTGCCTACTTACACATGCTCACTTCTTCTTCTTCTTTGAATGTGCAGTGGGAGTAAGACTGTGTTGGCTACTTATTGTTGCAAGTGAGTTTAACTCTAAATAAAGTACTCTTAACATTAAGTATTTTGTGTTTTTCCCCATGCAAGTAACTGTTTCTTCATAAATACTAGTCATGAGTGCATATTGTTGATAACCTTGGCACGTTGTGACTGACTGAGCACTGTTGTCCAAAACAAATTTTCCATCAGGGACAATAAAGTTTATCCTGATCCTGATCTGAACCAGTGTTGTGCTAGTTACTGAAAAAAGTAACTAGTTACCGTTACTAGTTACTTCATTCAAAAAGTAATTCAGTTGCTTTGTTGATTACTTACACCAAAAAGTAATGCGTTACCGTTAGAAATAACTTTTACGTTACTTTTTAAAAAGAATATTCTTAAAAATACACTCATCGGCGTCCTTAAGCTTGGCTTCCTTTTGTGAATAATCTTTATCTAAGTACTGGTAATTGCAAATGTTTTTCGTCCATTTGCCATGTGCTGCTTGGACATGCTATTAAACCAATTAGTTTCTGAAAGCAGGTGATTCCACAGTAGAAACTGACTGCATGTTTTCAACAATAAAACATGTGGTGGATTTGTTGATCTGTCTGTGGCTAACAGTCCTGTCAAAATCTAACCGCTGTTGTTTAGGTGACAGTGGTTGCCTCATTTCCCGTATATCCACAGATGCCGGTTAGCCTTCGTGGTTGCGTTGGTGTTTGTCGCAGTAGACAGGGTGTTTGACCCAGATACACTTGACTAGAATGTTCATCTCTTTGTGCTCGACTAATGTGAAATAGTGACTGTATTTCCACATTGAGATACACTTTGATTCGCCATGACTGCACAGTCGCAAAAAACATCAACACCCACAATGCATCACTGCTGTAAACAGGGAGTCCTTCTTCGTCTTTATTTTCAGCAGGTTAGACGCCTTGCACACCAAAACTGATCAGTTTAGCTCGTAACAAATAAAAGCACCATACGGTAACGGTAACGGAGCTACTTTATTTAAAGATTAACGCATTACAGTATTAGTTACTGACAAAAGTAACGGTGTTACAGTAAAGTGTTACTACCCAACACTGTTGATAACCTAGTAAAGTTAACTAATGTATGTAAGTCGGAGCAGCTATTGGATTTTAAAATGTAGGGGCCCCCAAACAGCATCTTGCTCAGGGCCCCCACGAAGCTAGAAACGGCCCTGAGAGTGTGTGATGGTGGTGAAAATGCTGTTTGATCAGCAACCTAATAAGTCAGTGTGTGTGTGTGTGTGTGTGTGTGTGTGTGTGTGTGCGTGTGCATGTGGCCCCAGCCCGCCCCTTACAGTGCCATAATTAGACGCTCATTCCTCCAGTCACGCTGCAACTGCGACGCTCAACTCCATCACATCCACTTCTGTTCATCGGACTCTCTCTATCTCTATCACAGGAGCGGTGCTGTTCATCGACGCATCCTGCACTAAACCCGACACTGGTACTGTCTCGGACATTTCTTCCCTCTGTTTCCAGTAGTTCCTCCTCTCCTTGTTTCCATGGGTCCGTGTGTTGTGCTGCTCTGCTCTCTCCTCGGAGTTGTCCTTGGTCAAGGTAAGTTACCTTCTGCAGTAAACTGTGCAGATCCAGCTGTGACACTGCGTTAAACTGGAGCACACCAGGACACAACAGCATTAAGACATGAACAACTTCAATCACTCTATTCCGGAGGAGTTTACTCACCTGATTTGTCACGATATTAACAATAAAAAAAAAAAAATTGAGTCGATGACAGACAAAGGGTAAGACCCAGGGAGGTGATGAATTTTTTCAATAGGACTAGTTGGGACATGCGATGTAGGATCAGTTTACAAAGCTGTGTTCCTCACTATGTTCCAGATTGACACTGGGATAGCGATTACTTTCAAAATAACAGTATTTATGTCACTGAATATTGAGTGTAAAACAGTATATGTACTGATTTATGACTTCTTATTTTTCCTCACCACAAATATAGGTAGTGGTTTTGTCATTTAAAGTTTTTTCCCCCCTAACTTTAAGCTTTTATATACTGCAACATGAGACAAAATCCATATTAGTGAATATAAAATGTCACCTCATAAAGCTTGTGTTTCTACCACAACGTGTGTAAGACATTGTCACAAATTATATTAACCCATAAAGACCCAGTGGTATGTTTGTGGCAGTTCTCAAATTCAGTTTTTGCTATTTTTAAACTTTCTTAAGTGATCTATCACCATTTATTATAAAATTATCCTCAACATTTTGGCTTGTATGTGTGAAAATTCTATTTTTCTATATTTGATTGACTGATTGGTTTATTTAGAGCTTGTGTACTCCATGTACAGTGGAGTTTCAATTCACAATAACAGAAATAACACAACATCAACATATTTACATATTATTATGTGTGTACAAACATACATAAATATATATACAATAATTCCCTATTAATATACACCCTAGTAGCCCAAAAGGGAGTGAGAAGAAGTAAAGCTTATTCAATCCCACCCAAAGTTTCACTACTTAAACTTATATGGTTGCAGTGATATCAGAGAAATTAGTTGTAAATATGCATTGATAAATAATGAATAAAGTAAAAAAAATAATAGAAAGAAAAAAACAAAATAAAACACACACATGCATTTAATTTACTGATTATGTACAGTCGCAGAAAAAAATCACATTGAATATCAGACACAAAGAAAACTGAAGAAAAAGTGACCTTTTCAGCAAAGTTATCAATAACTAAACACAAAAATAAGTGTGTCCATCCACTGTCATTCATCTATTTCCATGGGTTTTACTGGTGAATTAATGTTATAGACGATGACGGTGTTTCCACATTCACTGCAAAGCCTCTGAATGTCCAAATGGGTCATATCTGATGACTGTGAAAAGATGAATAACTGTATTTTACACCAATTATTTAGATGTATTGATAGGATTAGTGGATCAACAAGTATTAAACAGTTTAAATTAGTAGATTATTTTGGTCGCCAGCAGCTGTTTGGGTCTTTATGGGTTAAAGGTGCTGTTATTCAAGTCTGAACTTTTTATACATTGCATTATGGGACAAAATCCATAAACTATCACGTCATTGCTCAGTATAAAGGATCATATTTACACCACACATCAGCATGTCTTTTTTCCTTTAACCCTGTAAATCCACCTGTATCATATTTGCTACACCAGGTTCTGAGAACTTTATCTTATCAAAACATCAATACTTTTCATAAAAACTTGTTGTATATGACCCAATACATGTTTTCTGTTCCCTGATGGATTATCATCTCACGACAGCCAATGGAAAAGTTTTGGTTTTTTGCTGGTTTCAATATGGCCACTACTGTTAAATCATTGAGCATACATTTTGTTGGAAAGTATGTGGTAATTTTCAAAAAGTTACAATAAGCAAAACATTTATGTTGTTATTTGGTTAAAAATGGAAAAATATTGAAAAATTATTGAAATTATGTTGGCATTCAAGGGAAATAAAAAGGCTGTAAAAACATTTATGTAAAAAAACCCACTCTGAAATGTTCTATATTTTCAAAATCTTACCAATAAAGTTAACATTGTTCATAGCAAAAAATTGCCAAAACGCCCAATGTATCAAATGTGATACAAAAAAAAAATCATAAACAAAATGATATGATGATGTTTTTTAGTTAAAATATGTTAAAAGTACTCAAAACCATTTAAATAAAAAAAAAAAAAAAATAGAGATAATTTTGTGATTGGTTTTTAATGGGTCAGGCTTTACAGGGTTAATATGCTCTGATACACCGCAGACCAGAATCAAGTCCAGTTCCACAATCCAGTGTCAGAGTCCATTTTTTATAATCTGTCATGTCAGAGTTCTCAGTGCTGTAGCATGTGTAGTTTCTGCTCTGCAAGTCAAAGGCCAAGTGCCTTGGTATGCACTGATGCCCTATCACAACAACCAGTGGCAGGATGGTCTAGACACATGGGTGTGATTTATACTTGAGCGCCCACAGCAGGGTCACCAAAGGGTAGCATGATGAGCCATATCCAAATGCTTGTGGTCCCCTGGTCACGCATTGGGGCCGTTTTCACAGTCAGCAGGGCCGCTTTCCTCTCAGCTGTCTTGTTCCTGGGGGGTTGTGCCACAGGTCAGTTCGGGGGAAAATTCACTCCTGTTGTAACGTGACTAAAATTCTCAGAAGTACTGGGTGGCATGGAAGAAGTAGTTAGAAAATAATATGTGACATTCACCCATGAAGACCCAAACATCCACTGACGACAAAACTATCTACTGATCTAAACTGTTTAATACCTGTTTATCCATTAATCCCATCAATACATTTCAATAATTGGTGTAAAATGCAGTTTGTCATCTTTTTATAGTCATCAGATAGGCTCTGTAGTTACTGTGGAAACAATGTCAATTTCTGGAATATTGATTCACCAGTAAAACCCATGGAATTGGATCAATGACTGTGGATGGAGGCACTAGGTTTATGTTCAGTTAATGGTATATTTTGCTTTAAAAGTCACTTTTTCTTCAGTTTTCTCTGTTTTTTTAATTTGATAACCCTCAACTTTAATCTGAGCTTGTATGAACATCAACTTGATCAGTGAATTGAATATGGGAAAATATCAGTTTTCCATTAAAAATGCTGAACACAGAAGATAATATTTCAATAAATGGTGAAAAATCACTTCAGAAAGGTTAAATATAAAGCTGCAGAAAAATTATTAGACCATCAAAAGTCATCAAAAAGAATGGTTATGCAATCAAGTATTAACTCCTGTGTGTATCACGTGACTAAAACAGAAAAGAAAACATGGAATGCCTAAAAGCACTGTTATTGTCAGCACAATGTCATAGATATTGATGTAAGAACTTATATGATTTTGATTATTATCAAGAAAATCATGGAAAATGGATAGATATCAGCTTTTAAATAAAATATCTTGTGAGCTTTTCATGTTGTTATCATTATATTTATCCAAACAAACGTACCTTTAGTTGTACCAGGTATTGAAATGAACAAGAAATTGAAGAAAACATAGGGTGGTCTAATGATTTTTTCCATGACCGTAACGAAAAAACATTTGAGAACTGTCATAACAGTAGCACTGGGTCTTTATGGGTTAAACGCTTGTATTCAACATTCATACAGAAAACAGAGACAGATATAAACAGATATTTAAAGAGTACTTTGCCTTTGCCGTATGTCTCAGAGCTTTTTCTGTGACTGACAGTGACCAATGTACTCACAAACTCAAACCCTGGAGTAGAGTCTTAGAAAGAGATGCATTCTCTCATTGTGAAGTCTGGCTGAGGCGAACTCCTCTGTCTAGGCTGAGCTCCACCAGCGGGCTCATTAAGCCTTGTTTACATGAGGCGTCTAGACGCAGACAAGCCATGTGCTACGCTGCCAAGACAGAATGGCCCTCACAACCAGAGCAGCCATCCAAGATGGAAATCAGCTTCTCCAGACAGACAATGCATCACAGAGACACAGCGCCGTGGCAGACTGCACCAAGACCAGGGCTCAGCTGGGCCTGGTTTGCCTCTTTTGATAAAACAGCACCACACAGTTTAGGACACTTCTGGTCTTTCAATTTGGATTTGCAGACAGTGCAGACAGTGGTGGCGTTGGAATGACTGTGTGATGCCTAGTGGGTTAGAGTTATAGTAGATATCAGCAGAGAGCTACTGTGTGGATAAGTCATCATCTGGAGCCTTCACACTGTGTCACAACTATGTGTAAAATATGCTCTCATGTCCCTGGAGACAAATATATATTCAGATTAGTGATTTCTTGGAATCTGGAAAGATGCTCCTTGGACGTCTTCCTCATTTAAGGAAACATCAGCAGAATTCTTATGACACTGGCAAAAGGATGGACCACGTAATGGTCAACAAGGTAAAAATGTTAGATTAACATAAAGAAAGTGTTTAACGTTATATTTTTATTCATGATACTAATATTACTAGTTACATGTATATTTCCTGCCTCTATTGTATATACTTTATTATATTTTAGTTCATCTGTCCACTGTGACACCCTTCTTCCACCCTTACTAACTGACTTATGGCCCTGCCGCCCAAAGGGGAGGGGACTGTTCATTGAATTTATACCAAACTGGGTTTATAGATTGTCAGTGACCCAGAATAAATGTCATTACATTTTTGGAAAAGTAGGTCAAAGTTTAGATTTCTAATGAATTTTTAAAGACCTTTTTCCTCCCATTTACTTATAATGGGCGAAATTTCAAATGTCTATAAAAACATAAATTTTGTTTCAATTTACTTCAAACTTGGCACGTATATAGAGGCTATTGATATGCTGACATCACCACATGTATAGACATGATGACATCAGCTGGATCGATGCCAAAATAAGCTACAATACATGCGAGGGATGGGGTTTGTAGTGCCTGGCACCATTTGTTTTTCGTGACCCTAATATTACTAGTTACATGTCTATTACCTGTTTGTATTGTAGTGCTGCAACAGCGATTGATCATAATCGATTGATTAAATCAATCCAAATCGATTTTTAAAAGAGTTGGCAGTGAATTCGGCAGTTGCTTTGTTAAGTCTTGAGCATGTTAGTGTGGAGGTATGTGCACGCTGTGTCGTGTAGCAGAGGAAAACACAGAGCAGCATGGCTCAGACTGGATGCCAATGTCCTGTCAAGCTACCTGTTTAGCCCAAATGTAGTGTGCCATTTATGAAATGTAACTTGAATGTGGAGGGAAAAAAATGGCTAAAATTCTGTGGCGCAGTATGTTTCAGGAAAATGGGTCTGCTTTGCCACCGGGAACATAATGTAAATCTAGCTTAAGAAAGCCTATATGTTGTGATTACTTTAGCCCGCTAACTAGTTTAGACACTATTGCTGTAATTATAACGTCACCATGTATCATCCCCCAAACTAACAATACCTATCATTGACTGGAACTAATACATGCAATGCTAGTTTGGTAGCCTTTAACTGGAGCTGGTTGAAGACTATAGCTTTGCCAGTATAACAGTCTAGGTAGTGGGCTAGTGTTAGCTAACTATACCTGAAGCCACTGCGGAGATGTAATCACTAGTGACACACACCTCCTCCTCTGACAGTGAGAAGGAAAAAAAAGATGCACCGTGTGGGAAGTGAGATGGCGCCTACAGCCACTCTGTCACATGACCCGTGCAAATTCAGTATTTTGTGTTTGTCTGATGAATTGATTGGTCATTAAAATAATCTACAGACTAATCACTTATTACAATCATTAGTTGCGGCTCTATGGTATTTATGTACTTTATTGAATTTTAGTTGATCTGGCCACTGTGATACCCTTTTTCCACCCAAACTAACTGACATATTTATGTATTTGTTTGCTTTAGAGGGGGATCTGCATGTTGCACACATACATCTGTAACATTCAGGGAAAGAGAGGGAGGCAGAGCCTGTTCGGCCCATGTGAAACCCTTTTAAAGTGCCATCTCATTTCATCCATCTGCTACCAGGTTTATTGGCTAGAGGATTATGTGATCTGCCAGACTTCCAGAAGTCAGTAGTGAGTCAGCTTTTGTGGTTGTCTACTAATAAATACTGTGTCTATATTCTCTGCTCTCTGCCAGATTAATCATCGTTCATTGAGCAGAAATCCACTAATGCTTTTATTCTGTGCTTTCCTCTCTTTCGGGGGAAATGGCTCACATCCTTTTCGATTTCTGTAAATACTTTAAAAATATTATGCACATACTTTGCAGGAATTAGGTAATAAAAACCTGCAAATTATACTGAAGCCACAAAGTTTATCAAGGCAGAAAAATGTGATGATGGTTATTGCTGCATTTACCTCATTTTGATTTAAAGGTTGTAATAAAATTCCTTGTGTTCCTTTGGGAGAAAATCTGTAAACTGAGGACGACTATTCCAGACACTTGTCCTCCCTGAATAATCTAAGTTATTATCTGTAGATATCGACTCTTGCCAGGCTCCTCACAGCAGACACCGTGTCTCAAACGGACGGTTTGGTTAAATTTAACCCTTTAACTACCCCACCAAGAAAAACCTGATGAAAATATTTTTTGTTTGCATTTCTTATTCCCTTGGGTGAGTCATTTCTACATTTTATTTTAACTATACTTACTAATATCAGCTCGGAAAGTAGGGGTGAATATTGGCAAGAACCTCATGATATGATACATATCACGATACTTGGATCATGATACGATAATATCACAGTATATCATGATATTGTGGTATATTGCAATATTCTACACAGTTAACTAAGAAAAAATAGAGAGGATCTAAATGTAAATCACGCAATACTTCACAAAATTGAAAGGACAAATTAAGTCAAAACTATTTGATTGAAAACAAGATTGTTTTTTAAATAGTTAGTCAAATGCAGTGTTATATATAATACATACACTTAACATAAAGTGCATCTAAAGTACATTAAAACATAAAATGCATAAAGTACATTAAAACATAAAATGCATCAAGTTTGTCACTTACACTACTGTGAATTAAACTAATGTTGCAAAGAAATTTTTTTTGTTTTTCCAAAAAAATCGATATTAAGGTTGAAATATTGATATTATATTGGAGGTCAGTGTATCGCAATACATTTCTGTATCGATATTTTTTCACACCTCTATCGGAAAGTGTCAAAAACTAATTACTGAGTAAATTCTTTCAACATACTGATGATGTACTACCACTAAATATTGAACATTTGCAGCAATAAATGAACAGAGGTTTTGTTTTGATTCTATTCTATTCTATTCTATTCTATTCTATTCTATTCTATTCTATTCTATTCTATTCTATTAAGAGTGCTCACTGAAAATACTATTTAATTTAAGTTTTTTGTGGTGTCAAATAACATAACTATGTTCAGGAAGGCCTCTTATACTATGATATGCCCAAAAAGTATTTATATCTTTCATATTTTCACAAAAAGCAGTCTATCTGTTTTTAGTGATTTTCATCTTTATTGGCTCAATTAGGTTCAAATACATTAGGTACTCCACTCATTGAAATATAGTGACTCAAAATGTGCTAAACCATATACTAGAGCAAACAGTGAAAGGGTTAAGCATTTCACAATCACCATTTCCAATAACTCAGAACTTTTGGTGACTAAACACCAACAAACCCGTATCGCATTTCAGTGCTTCGACAGGATTTATTTCACGGTGAGTTTGTTTTGTCTTTTCTGTCTTTAGGGACTTATTGTTAATAGCAATTTGGCACTACTATGATGGCCTCAGCCAAGAGCAAAAAAATGTTAAAGGAGTCAATCTGCCAAAGCTATTTCACGTTTGGCAGATCACACAAACCACAGGCGAATGAATGTACTTGATGTGATTGCGACTGCTGATTGTTTACAGAGTTGAGGCATTGCACGCTCTCTAATCCACATGAATAAATAGACATATCACCACAGAGTTGGTTGCACTCCAGTCAAAAAGCCTCACTTGTGTCTGCAACAACACATCCATCAGTCATTGTCTTTGGCATAAGTGCCTAAAGGCAGTCGAAATTGCCAGACAGATTTTGAATTGTGTTTTTCCATCTTTTAGAGAGACTAGGCAATTTGCCTTTAGGAGCAATGACAGTGTCCTTTTATTGTTTAAGTTAGATGTCCAAATGTGATCAATATAACTCACTCTGTTATTTTACTGTCTGACAGTATCTGATGAGTTTCCATTTTTTTTTTTGACAGTGTAATCTTCTCTTTCAATGTGCTATTGTAATACTCAAGACTCTTTTACATATCTACTCTGGACTCATTTATTACTGTTTTAACAAAGATACTTTTATATTTTTTAAAATACTTATTATATTTCTTACTGTTGATATGCAACTGTAATACTAATGTCCCTATTTTAGGACTAATAAAGGATGATCTTTTCGAAGTGGCTATTGACACAGTACTTTGGCCCAAAGTATTGGTTCATCTTTGACCACAGAGCCAATCAGCACCCTCATTATATCATGAGCACACTGGTAACTTTTCACATCCCGAAACATCACGTTCCAAAAAGTACCAAGACAATCAGATAGCAAATAGGTCATATGAGAATGAAACAGAAAATTTGCTCAATATGTAATGTGTTGGACTGTAACATAGAAGACTCAGATTCAATTCCCGGACAAAGTAACTTTTTTTTTTCCCGCAGTTTTTTGTACGGGGCATGGCGCCAAGGGTGCTGGTAGGTAATGTAGACATTGATATAAATCAGGCACTGGGACAATGATCAGAGTGCAGAATTTGGAGCACAGCACTCAATACACTGAACTGACACAGAACTAAGAAGTAACACAGTAGACACTGCTGCATCTAACATGTAGCTCCACCCACTTTTTTCAGCCTCAATCACCACTGACTGCACAGAGCAAAGAACACCATAAAACAACATATAGAAAATTTACAATAATTCTTATTCTATACTATATACTATCACTAATTTGTTGTTTCTTCCATCAATTGCCACAGTACTGCAGTAGCAAAATGCACAACAGAATGGATTGAAGTACATGCCATGTATGACCACAGAACTGTGGATACAAGAGACGAATGAGTTCATGTGACTATCCATGACTGGCTCTAGAACAAATGCTAACATTTGATTGGTCTGTGGCAATACACAGTAAAAAATGCCAGTGTTAATTTAACACCCACAGTGTTAATTTAACACTTATAGTGTCTATATGAGCCC
>JAPTGZ010000023.1:29164053-29174066 GCA_029814645.1 Fowleria isostigma | reverse complement strand
CATAGTTTTGATGCCTTCAGTGAGAATCTACAATGGAAATAGTCATGAAAATAAAGAAAATGCATTGAATGAGAAGGAGTGTCCAAACTTTTTGCCTGTACTGTATATGTGTGTATGAGTTGGGATTAAACAGGTGAGACAGGTTAGTTTTTTCCCTACTGATGATGTGTTGTTGCAATAGTAATTTTTATTCTCACACACACATATATATATATATGTATATATATATATGTGTGTGTGTGTGTGTGTGTGTGAATAAAATAATAAAATAAAAATATAATCATCCAAGTCAGTGATGTTGTCCTCTGTAAACTGTTAATAGAAAATCACTGCTAAACACCGATAATAAGTCATGACTGACCTGCTGGTGGTGCTAGAGGAAACCAGAGCATCCCATGGTTATGAAAGGCACAGAGGCCTTCGTCTGTGAACAGGTAATGCGTTTGCTCATTTTTGTTTGTATTATAAAACTATCTGACTGGGTCTATCCAATAAAACACTTGTATTGTAAATAAATAATATCCTGAGCAGACTGTTTGGAATACAGCTCCGTTTATGGTTTCAGACATTAAAGCATCAAGCCACGCCGTCTGAGTCGACCTTTGTCTGCCTCCACTGATTAATACCTGAGTGCTGTGACCGCAGAAGAGGACACTGTGACAAATGGGCAGATCTAAAAGGTTTTTGACACTTAAGTATACATTCAATGGAATGGTTAATGAAATATGTATTGCAGCTTTCAAGGTGGTCGGATGTGTGTGTGTGTATGTGTGTGTGTTAATTCTGGCTCTGTACTTGGTAATCAATTAGAAGACATTAGGCTGCAAAGTGACTTGATGCGAACAGAGCACCTCCGTCCAACTCCTCCAATTAGAGCTGCCTGAGCCGAGCCAGAGATGCAAGAGGTGTCCTTGTAATTTTGGTCTTTAATTTTTCAATTGGCAGACTCCGTAAGGATGTTTTCATAGCGGGTTCATTTACAGAGCATTGGGTTGCGCCTCCTTCCAAACATGCGGGGAAAAAAAAAAAAGAGACTTGCACGCCATTTTATTTGTGTTTGCCTTTGACTTGGCTTCTTGTGAGGCACATTTTATGATGTTGGGTGAATTCATGTATTTGTCATGCCTGCGGTTGAGCTTGTGAGCTCTACATACACTCTATATTTTGTTTTGAACGTATGATTAGCAAATAAGCAAATGTTCTGCTCTGGGCAAACAAAAGAGTAATATTTTGCTTTCTGAGACGGCAGATTTATTTCAAGGAAAAAAAAAATGTGGGGAAGTTGAATTTCAGGAAACAAAAAGACAAAAGACAATCTAACCACCTGCTCTTAATTTTCCTGGAACATGATCAAAACATGCTTAGTTAAACAGAAACACACGGTCCCAATATGCAATCTGCATTATATTAAAAACTAGAACTTAAAATCGTCTTATGCACTTCTTAAAAAAAAAACAGTAAAGCCTTTCAACTGTAACAACTAAACATGTTGTGAATTAGTGCCCAAATGCCACACGGAACCACAAGACACTCAAGTGTTGACCTTTGAACCTGACTATACCCACCGGCTTGCTGTTGGCACTCCTTTTTTGCGTGTATTCTCCGTCTTTCCTTGTGTGTGTGTGTGTGTGTGTGTGTGTGTGTGTGTGTGTGTGTGCGTGCACGTTTACTGGTGGGTGCTCATTCATCTTCCTGTGGTTTGTGTGAGGATACTGGGGGCTGTCATGCAGACATGCATGGGAAAGCTTTGTCTCATGTGTATTTGTTCATGGCGAAAGGGTTGGGCTTTTTTTTATTTGGGTTTTATGTCGTAGGACAGAGTTCAGGGACCTGCAGCCAGCATTTTAATTGGTAAACACAATCATGTTTTCAAAAACAGATTTTATGGCTGTCACTGGGGTTGTAAGGGGGGAAAAAAAGATGGAAAGATATATATTTATTCGCACATTAACTGTCATGGCACTTATTTTGCGCTTGCTATAAATGTGCCAACGGTTATAAAGTAACTCATAAATGATATTAACTGTGTATAAACAATTTTGATTAGTTACTCATGCCTTTATTTGGATTTGTCCTCTTTGATTGTTGCTCTAAATCAATGGGATGTTAAACCCTCCAACTAACACATATCTGTATGGAAATGATGTCCATGCCTAAGAATACATACGGTTCTGCTCCCCTCTTGCCAGGTGTTTGAAGCTCTTCTGCTGCTCTTGTAAGATTTAACTATGTTGTGACTCTTTTAAATGTGAGGGTGGTCATGGGAGGGCGCAAATTCATGAGCTGGGAAACATGCACACGCACTGACATAGTCACATGCATGCCGAATAATACTCACACTCACGTAACATGCACACACTCCTCGCTCTTTACAGCCCTGAGGGATTAGTAATGGTTTCTTGGCATTAAGCCTGGTTTCTAGCACCACTCATCGTTGGGATCCCATATCGTGGGGATTTTCACTTCTACTCGCAGTGTTTTTCTTACACTACACTCCTATGTTTTCATCTTGACAGCACATGTTAAAAGAAGAGAGATTATTGTAATCACAGTAAAACATAAGAGGAGTTCAAGAGGGGACCAGATGTTTGTTTAGTTGCGGTTCTAAATTGTGTGTACTGTATTTCTAATGCGTACATCCATGCCGCTTTCACAACAAATCCGCTAATGGTTTCGGAGCCACCGGTCGCCATGGCAGCGCTGGAAGCCAAAATAAGTGCACCCTGGGAGGACAATACAAGTGTACTGAGTGTCTTCAGGATTAGGACCACAGGGCTATTTTTCATTCCACCTTTGGGCCACAGAACAACAGAGTAATAGGGAGCGCTGCCTCTCCCTGCATCTAATCTCCCTTCAGCACTTGAGGCCAACCAGAATTGTGGGAGGATAGATTGAGTGTGGGTCTGGGCGTGTGTGTGAGAGTGTGTATTTGTATGAGGGTGAGTAAGGACCAGATGATGCATGCTAACAAGTGCAGCCACGGAATATTAATCACATAGTCCTTAGTCTCACCAGTGCTTTGGCTGAGGGGAGTATCAGCATGCATGACATGTCCACACTTGAACACCAACACACAACTTCATCTCTACCTCTTTAAGTTGTTTTAAGATAAAATATGTTTTTGAACTGTACAGACAGTATTCTAAAATTGTCGTTTTTGGAATATATGAGAATAAGCAATTTCCAATATTTAGACCATTCATCTTAATTTTTTTTTGTCCGTTATGATAGTGAAGCTGCAGAGCTTGATGCAAAAGTTCCATAATTACATTTGAGCATACTATAATTCAAGCAGTCTAAAGAGGACACAAGACTTCTGTATCAACTCTCTGTCTGTGCTCCAAGCTTGGAAAAGTGACTCCACTATTTCCATGGTGGAGTGAAATGGCATCAGGACATCAATACTTAGTTGTTTTCTTTGGACTAAGAGGAGAGATCTGCAGAAGGAGGGTGTGAATTTACACATTCTTGAGTTTTCCCCCCCTTCAGCATTAAATCAGCTTACATAATCGAGATTTAGGAACCAGATTTTACATGACATCGGCTGTAAGAAGCATGAATCAAGATCCATAAATGCTTCTCTTTACATTTGTGTTTCATTTTAGTCTAAAGAAGCAAAGATGAATGCAAATAAATGGTCAACGGAGACACTGTCATTAACTGTTTCTTTAAGATGCACTTAACTGCTTTCTGTCCACAGACTCTGATTGTTATAGAAGGTTCTTTAAAGTTGTAGATGACTTTCATCACCAGTTTTTCATCAAATCTGTGAAACCCGAATCATAGCTGAAGTATCACGAATCCATAAGTCTTTCTGTGAATAAGTACCTGAATCTCTTCCCTCACACAGAACAATTTTGAAGTGAACTCCACAATAAACAAGTCTGTGTATTTACAAACATAGCAGGTAATGCATTGTGGGAAGTGGAGTTCCACACACAGAGAAACCGCTGGCTTTCACGGGGTCGACATGTTTTTTGTTGCTCCTACTGCAGACGGAGACAAGACTCTCGGAGACCAACCTGGACCATGGGCTTCATGACACGGCTGAAAATGATATGATGCCCTCCCCAGCCTCCATGACCAGGGACAGTAGGTCCTTGGAGGGTCGGGGTGTCTCTCAGCGGCTTGTCTCCAGCCATCCCCCACCACAGGGACTCGGCGTCACTGCTCACCGCGTCCATGAACTATTTGTTCTCATCAGAGGTGCAGTCTGATAGCTCGGAGGTACTGTCAGTGGGACAGTTTCCTGGGTAGAAGCCGGAGTCCTTGGACAGGTCAGTGGATCCCATACTGGCATCTGACACTTCCTCCACCTGCCAGTTCCTTTGACCGCCTTCCCCGCAGAAGATTTGATCATTGCAGCCATGGAGGAAAGCTCTGCTGCCAGTCCTTCGCCCTCAGACCCCCCACCAGACTGCACCTGGAGATGCCACCCCGGGACTTGGTGAGCAACCACCTGTGCACATCCTTCAGTTGGGCCTTGGATGGAGCCTGGAAGGTTTTTGTCTTCTCCCCCGGAGCCTGAGCAGGGAGCGTGGTGGGGACCTCATGGTGCTCAGCTGCTGCTGTGTGTGGCTGCCGTCCTCGCTCCATCCCACCTCTGATTTCCATCTTCTGCCAGAGATGGAGTCTCCATTCCTTGGCAAGGCAAAGAAAAGGTGAATCGAGGAATTGTGAAATTAAGCCTCCTAAGTTTTGTCATTCATTCCATTTGGATCTAGACCCGGAACAGAAACGAACCTCCACCGAGAATTAGCAACAAATCGGATCCATTATCTGCAAAGGACCGCCGCTCCAAACACCACCATCTGATCCATGGAGAGGTGAGGGGTAGTCGGCACCCAAGTCTGGATGCACCGCCTGTCTAAGTTCTACTATACAAATACACTATCTGTATACATATTTACATTTTTCTCTTTATTGGGTACATTTGTGTTCTGTATGTTGTGTTAAAGGTAGTTTTGGTGTACTAATGCATGTTTACAGCTGATTTCTCTGGTGTAATTGCAACCATACAAGTTTAAGTAGTGAAACTGGAGGTGGGAGTAAATAAGTTTTACTTCCTCTCACTCCCTTTCAGGCTTCTAGGGTGTACATTAATAGCAGAATGTTGTATGTAGTTACGTGTATTTGTCTGCACATAATGACATGCATATGATACGTGTGTGGATCTTGTTATTTCTGTCATCGTGAACAATATTGTACATAAGTGCACAAGCTTAAATAATCCAAACCCCCCAAAAAAAGTTTGGTGGGGTCCAGGTGACTGCTGATACTAAAGCCCTGCCTCTTCTGGTGCACTTCTCACACATTATTATAGTTCAGCTCTCACATATAATATTGTGATCCATCTCATTCATGCACGCAGAATCACGCGTACACAAATATTGCCGTGCATGGAAATAAATATGAAATGTGTGAAGTCAGTAGTGTGTGTATCTGTGCACTTTCACATGTACTGTATGTGTGTGCAATTTTAGGAGTGTATATGTGTGAGGTTTCTCATTTGTATATGTGAGAGATGTTTATAGTAGTATGTGTGCATGCATTTGTGGGTATGTGCGCGTAGTTTTCACTGGTGTGTGTGTGTGTGTGAGGATAATGTAAATTTTGTTCAAGACGGTGCCTCATACCATGCAGTCTTTAATGTGGTGGTGCACCTTCGAAAATGATGTCTGGTTGACGGTCATCCAGTTGTGGTGCCACAGAGTCAGTCAAAAGATCAAGGTCAAAATTTGTAGTGATTAAAGAAAATTAGACCACATAATCCATCAATGCGATTAAAAATGGCATGATATTTGAAAAAACTGACATTGCAATTTTGTTTAACTCTGCGATATATATTGCGATATGAAAAAATACTCAGGAGGATATAATATCTGTGTGGTACCGATGTAAATGCTCAAATAAATCTTTGTTTTCTGTGATTTTCCAAACTGACCAAGAATGATTGTGATCTTGAACCTTACCGTTACCTTACCCTTGGAATTACATGAGAGTACAAATAGTTAATTTGGCTCCTACATTGCAGGATCTGCGATAGGACTATTGTGCACACGTACATTGCAATGACGATGCTCAAAAAATATATTGTACAGCTCTACCACTGAGTACATAGATTAAATCTGATTAACATATCTATTGCTTTTGTAATACATTTTCTAAGTTGTAAAGAGACTTTGTGGACATCCTGTGTGTGTGTGTGTGTGTGTGTGTGTGACTGACGTCTTACATCACCTGAAGAAATAGGTTACTATTGAGTGCTCAGTGTAGCATCAAGGCTTTTGTCTCAGCCTTAAAAAGCAGTTATGGATGTCACTGATGACGTCTTCAGATATACAGTTCTCTGTAATCGTGCCCCTTGGGAGGAAGACTTACGAAGCTCAAGTACCACTCTGGTGTGTTATAGGTAGAGCCAGGCGGACTGAGTGGTTACCTGGGAGAGGGAAGAGAAGAGCACATAAACACACACAAATACACCTGCATTACACACACATACACACACACACACAATATGACCATGCACATAATGTTTAATGGTTTCCATGGAAATCTGCCAACCCCACTGAAGATGTTTTCCTTTATTTTCCATCCTTTGTCCCTCCATCCTTCTCTCTTTCTGTAACAGCATATGCACTCAACCTCCCACCTACGATTTTCCCCTGAAAGAAACAACATAACACAGAAAGGAGAGTCATGGGATGTCTGTAAGGTAACAGTCTGTCATCATACACAGTGTGCCACACACATACAGACCTGGAGACACATCACCATCTTATATCATCATCCCCATTGCCTAAAAGCACTTCAGGATGACCTCCATTTTAATCCATGGAATTTCTCACTTCTGATTTAAACAGAGAGGTCGTGACTAAGGTTATTACAACAGCCTTGTACAGAAAGCAACGGGGGTGCTCGGCAGGAATGTGGGGGAGTCTTTAAATTGATAAAAGTTTGTCTTAGGCCATTCTGCCCACACGTTGGATGGATTTTTACTTTCCTGTGATACATTCTCTACATCCACTACACCAAGAGATGTTTTAAGATGCAGGAGATAATGCAGGGTGAGTGAGACTGATGTCATCACCACGGTGCCTTTAATGGGCTGTTTCAACACACTGATAATGACATGTGCTGGGGCAGATTAGTGCCTAAACCATTAGGAAATGGGAAATCATATCAGTATTTTTGCAAGGATTAGGATCAGTCAATGTGGTACCAGGGTGGTAGAACAGAGGCTCAGTTAGCGCTGCACTCACCAGAGGTGTCAAAAGTATTCACATTACTCAGGTAGAAGCAGTGGTATGCTGGGTAATCGGGAGCGTCGCAAGGTTTCCTGGTAGGTCGCTGTACTCTCGGGCCGCCAAGGGGAGGAAAATTAGAAATATATATGTATATGGCCGCTAGTGGTTGGGCTATTTATTCAAATGGGCACTAAACAAGTAGCCTGGGCTACTGTTTCATGAAGATAAGATATCAATTAAGTTGTATAAATGTTATCAGACTGAGATAGGAGATACCATTACATGTTCAAACCCTGCATTCATTAAAGTTGATTCAGTCCAATACAGACATGCACCTGGCTGAAGAGGAGTGGTCTGCACAAGGTCTAATCGGACCTGCAGGATGAATTAGTAAAATACAAAAATTGCACTGAAGATAGCAACAGTCAAGGATGTTCAAATCGTTTTAAGTCAATTCAATCTAAGGTAGGTCAGAAGTAAAATACGATCAAAATAAACTATACATAATAAAACTCAGACATTTTTGTCTTTATTTTAGTGTAATTTTTTTTTTTAATTACACAAAAATGTTTGCATTTACACACTAGCATTATACAAAAATATGAATAATCTGAACAAATAAGAACTTGAAATGTCTGAAGAGAATTGAGTGCAAATTTAACAATATTCTGCTCATTAAATGTTATGTATTTGTAGATCTGCTTGATTTGTATGTTTTAATGAACAAAAATGAAAAAAAAACTGAGGCAAAAATAATGTCAAAAATTGTTAAAATTGCACGTTTTTTTGAAATAAATTTCATTTTCATAATTCATGTTTTCACATTTTTTAAAGGGTAGTGTTAATGTGTGTGGTGTGAAAGGTAGATGTAATCATTTTGATAATGTATATATTTCTTTTCACTCTAAAACATAGCACTTAGACTTACAAATTTTGGAATTGACATTATTTCTATATTATTATGTTATTATTTTAGCAATCAGACCATTTCGGGTCATATTGGGTTAGATGTGGCCTTTGAATTAGCACAAGTTTGAGACCCCTTTTGTAGAGCAGTGAACAAAATCCTCTCAATAGGTTAAGTCTATACATAAGTTGTTCTTCCATCTCATCATATTTTAGCAAATGGAGTAGATGGGGCTAGCTCGGTAAAGTGGTCTGTGGTAATTTTGATCATTTTAATGTTTTTTTTGCCACCATTCATTGACAAATGTCAGACTAAATGTGCTCTTGTGTGAACACAGTTTGTAAATCACACATTTCTTTTTCTACCATTCAGCCCACTTCTTGACGCCCATTTAGTTTTCACTGTTTGTACTAACCCTGAAGCAAGTCGGTGCAAGCCAGCACAGACTTTTTCAATTTCAACAGTCACTCATTTGATGCTTTGGACACTATGTAACGTATTGACAAAGCTAACAAAAGTTCAGAGCTGTAACACTACATTTGTGGCTGACAACAGCAGTGTTTCAGATGACAGATGTTAGCTTGTTTGTCATTTAAAAATTTTTCCATTCTTGCTGTGCACTTGCAAACACCCCATCCCTAACAATCGAAGCTTGTGTTTCTTGATTTGCATTGCATTCAAGAATGTGAAGGCCTTGACATGGAGCAGAATTTCTTGCGGAGATCAATGAAGTGAATGGCTGTGGATGACGCAGGATAAACTGAATCAGATGTATGTGGTTTTGATCAGGAAGCTCATGGAGAGCGACATCGAATACTTCCTTTCCCTATTGTGATACATGGATCTCGCCTTTCACAATACATTATGTCCAGAAACAATGGAAAAATAAGCCATATAATAGAGCCTTTGATAGTATTATTAAGAAAAAAAATGCATTGTTGTTCCAGCGCTGCAACACATCTGTCTATTTCTTCTGTCTCCCAGATGTTTCTTATTGTAGTCTGCATGAAGTCTCTGCATCAGTCAACATTTTTGATCATAAAAATGACTTTTTGATCTTGGGTTCTGGGTCTCAGTACATGCAATGGGTTTCATATTAGACCACACCAATTGTCTGGACTGAGGCTTGTAATTTTTTTTTTATTTTTTTCATTTTTCACTTGAAATGTGTCATAATTTGTCATTCAGCAGCAGTGTTAATTTTAAGCTTTTTGTCAGATGTGCTTTGATTGACTAGACCCTGACATTTTCTTTCTTCTGCATTCCTCGGGATAATTAAGTACAGTTCACACCAGAGATCCACATCAGGGTGCAACGTATGAACTGGACTATCTCCGTTCATCTAAAGCCAGATAAATGCGTCACAGAGGAATTAACTTGTCAAAGCTCCAGAGGTTGATTTAACCCATAAAGACCCAAACAGCCACGGGCAACCAAAAGCATCTACTGATCTAAACTGTTTAATAACTTCAGAACCACTAAACCTGTTAAGACAGTTTATCTTCTTGTCATAACACATAGAACAAAACCCCATCCCCGGCTGCCATACGTACACCAAAATGCCTCCAAAAACAGGAGTCCCACATTAACTCGTAATGTTTTAAAATGGCCACTTTATGAACAGGTGTTCTGGCTGATTATTCCTTCAACCTCATTGGTGGAAGATATTAAATACACCTGTGGAACCTGATCACTCTTGGAAACTTAAGGTGAGGAGCCATGACGGAAGGGAAGGGCTGAGAATCTTTAAGGATCAAGAACAGGGTTATATATTAACTCTAAATACAGTGGTACCTCTACTTACGAATTTAATCCGTTCCAGACCCGTCGTCGTATAATGAAATTATCGTAAAACGAAC
>JAPTGZ010000023.1:28987212-28998697 GCA_029814645.1 Fowleria isostigma | reverse complement strand
TGTCATTTTACAAAGTAGAATGAAATTGAAGCAACTCCACTACAGTGCATTCCAAACATCGGAAGAATAAAAACATCAGAAACTTAAACTTATACAGCTGCAGTTATTCATTCATTCATTCATTTTCTGGACCCGCTTTATCCTCACTAGGGTAAACATGCATTAGTAAATAATACCAATGAATAAAGTAAAAAAAAAAATATGAGAAATGGTAAAAACCTAAACAAAACACACTAGAAGAAAAATATGAAAAACACCAAACGGCCTTCGGAGCCCTTCATCTCTATATTGTTTTGAGTCCATTTCTTTATATTTTGATTTAAACTGCTGTATATTGTTGGAGTACTGCTTTAGTTTATCCACCAACTGTTCCACCTTAAACTAAACCTTCAGCTCTGCAGCCTTCGGTCCTCTGTAGCTGCTGTGGTTGTATTTGTTCTCTACTTTTTACTTAGCTTTTACTGAATTTATAAACATTATTCAGTATATACACTTACATTTTTACATTATTTATTTTGTCTGTTGTGTTTTATCAGTATTTTTCTTGATATTGGGTACATTTGTGTTACGTATGTTATGTTAAAGTTTTTTTTTAGTGTACTGATGCATGTTTAGAATTAATTTCAATGATAGAATTACCACCATACAAGTTTAAGTAGTGAAACTGGGGGTGGGAGTAAATAAGTTTTACTTCTTCTCACTCCCTTTCAGGCGACTGGGGTTGTATATTAATAGTGAATTATTTTATATGTTAATGTATATTGTGTACACATAATGTTATGGATATTACCTTGTCTTGGTGTCTACAATCTGATTGACTGATTGATTGATTTGCTTCGAGCATGTGCACTCCATGTACAATACTAATTATATACATTTCATTATGTGCACACAGATATACATAGAGAAATTGGTTGTAAACACTCATTAGTACACCACAACATACAAAACATGTACCTAATAAAGACAAAAATACCAATAAAACACAATAAATTATAGGTACCAAGACAAAATAATATAAATATTATTATGTGTACACAATATACATTATTCATAAATATATATACTGTAATTCACTATTAATATACATTCCCAGTATCCCAAAAGGGAGTGAGAAAAAGTAAAACTTATTTACTTCCACCCCCAGTTTCCCTACTTAAACTGTATGGTTGCAGTTATATCAGTAAAATTAGTTATAAGCATGCATTAGTACAACAAAATTAACTTTATCATAACGTACAGAACACAATTGTACCCAATAACATGTTATCAGTTAAGGAAATGTTCTATAAAACTCATTTTTTTCCATTGATTTTGAAACTGTGCTTATGTTCATTAAGATATTAATTAAAATTTAACTTTTCACGGGGGGGTGTATATGCTCATTTATGCTGAGCACTGTATATAAGATGTCATGTTATTTCTGTTAATGTAAATTGAAGCAGTATTGTATATAAAGTGCAAAAGCTCGAAATAAACCAATCGATCAATCAAACATTTCCAGTCTGTTTTGAAAGTCATGTGGTGTTTTTCTTCTTCTTATGTGTGTTTTGTTCTTTACTTTTTATTTATTTTTTTTTACTTTATTTATTGGCATTATTTAACAAATATATTTTAAAAACTTTAAATTATTCATTTTGGTGCCTACCATCTGTTGTGTTTTATTCGTAATAAATTTTCTTTATCGGGTACATTTGTGTTCTGTACATTATGTTAAAGTTAATTTTTGGTGTACTAATGCATGTTTGCAACTCATTTCTTCGACATAATTGCAACCATACAAGTTTAAGTCAAGAAACTTCTATTTGTTCTTTACTTTTCACTTACGTTTTACTGAATTTATTAACATTATTCATTATATGTACTTACATTTTTACATTATTTATTTGGTCTGTTGTGTTTTATCAGTATTTTTCTTGTTATTGGGTACATTTGTGTTACGTATGTTATGTTAAAGTTTGTTTTAGTGTACTGATGCATGTTTACAACTAATCTCAATGATATAATTACCACCATACAAATTTAAGTAGTGAAACTTCTCTTTATTCTTTACTTTTTACTTACGTTTTACTGAATTTATTAACATTATTCATTATATACACTTACATTTTTACATTATTTATTTGGTCTGTTGTGTTTTATCAGTATTTTTCTTGTTATTGGGTACATTTGTGTTACGTATGTTATGTTAAAGTTTGTTTTAGTGTACTGATGCATGTTTAGAACCGATTTCAATGATATAATTACCACCATACAAGTTTAAGTAATGTAACTGGGGGTGGGAGTAAATAAGTTTTACTTTTTCTCACTCCCTTTCAGGCTACTTATATATGTTTATGTATATCGTGTATACATAATGTTATGGATATGTCCTCATCTTGTGTCTGGAGTCTGTTGTGTTTTATTGGTATTTTTCTCTTTATTTGTGTTTTGCATGTTGTGTTGAAGTTAGGTTGGTGTAAGTTTTTTTTATATCATGTCTTCAGTTCAGAAAAATATTAGATATTAGAATATATGACTCAGTTTTGTCCACTTTTTTTTTTCTTTGGAAACTGTGCTTATGTTAATTGAAATAATTGTTAATTGAAATTGCTGAGCACTTTATATAATATGTAGATGATGTGTTAGTATTGTATGTGAGGTGCACAAGCTGGAAACCAATCAATCAATTAATCAGTTAGTCAGTCACTCATCAGTCCAGTCAGTGCTGAACCGGGTCTGGTCGTGGTCCTGGTGGGTCCTGGTGGGTCCGGTGTCCTCATTGACTCCCTCCCCGCCGCCGTGTGCTCATATTAGGGACAGACTGTGCAGCGGATGAACCAGATGAGAGGCTTTGGCTGGATGTGTGTAATCCTGTCCTCACGGCGGTCAGACCACCTCGGTACATTTAGATTACCACCCCGGCTGACGTTCACTTTTTCTAGGTTATCGGTGTGAAACGGCCGTGACGCGGACCCGGTCAACCCGGTGGACATACGGGGGTTACCGACACTACCGACGGACGCACACACACACACACACACCAGAACCCGGAACACAACCGCTGCTCCCCGGGCTTTCCCCCACCTCTCCTCCTCCCGCCTGTTGCACCGTGGACACCGGAGGAACGGAACGGAACGGACTGGGGGGGGGGGTTGAAAAGACCCGGACGGACGGACGGACGGACGGATGGACAGACGCCGTGCGTTGTTGTTGTTATGGTGAGTCGACTACTGCGTGTGTTTAGTGTTTGTGTCTGAATTTAACATGAAACCATATATACACACACCGTAAAATCATCTTATAATTAAATCAAAATCACATAATTGAGAGATTTTTTTTAATTTATTATGACACAAAAAGTTGCCTCAACAGTGATTTTCCTGTTACTTTTAGGAGTTAAAGTACACTTAGTTTAGTGTATTAGTTTATTTTGAGCTTGTGCACTCCGTCTACACTGATAAATACAAGTACAATATTCCATACTGTTTATAAACATGTCATGTGTGCACAGATGTACATGGAAAAATTGCTAAAAAAAAATAAAAATAAAAATGAAAACACCAAGTGCACAAAATATACATGAGCATGAGCAAGTCTGCATACAGAAGTATATACATATAAAATTAGACATGGTGAATATACATAGAAAATATACATAAAGAAATATATATGAAGAATGTGCATATGGAACTATGTGTATAAAAATAAACATGGAGAATGTGCATATAAAATTATACACAGGGAATTAAACAAGGAGATTATGCATAGATGTGTAGAAATACACAGAAACTATGCATGTAAAATATACATAAAGAATACACACACAGAGAAGTGTCTACTGCAAAATACACATAGGTATACACTTAAATAATTAGTTAAAAATCTGACATTTTCAGGTAAAAAATTATTTTATTTCAGATATCATTTGCGTATATTTTCTTGAGTATGAAACTACATTTTGCTTTTTTTTTTTTTTTACTGTTGCATGTTTTAATTTTTAGAGCCTGCCCTTAATGTCATGGTTTAAGTCATGTGATTTCAGATTTACTATGACGTGGAAAAACAACTAAATGTTTTTAACATGGTGGAGCAAAGGTTGAGTCAGTTTTTGCCACTTTTATTAGAACCACTCAAAAGGAATTTAAAAAAAAAAAAAAAAAAGTTTGGCTGTAATACTTCAGTATGGTAAGTGAACATATGGTCTCAAGTAAATAGAAAGTTATTAATTCAGTATATCAGATCAAAAGGTTGGTAGATTTGTAAGTTTCAATAAGTTGGAGTGATTTTCTAAAAGGTTTAAAGCTCTTCTGACCTAAATAAAAGACGAATTCTCTATTACAGTAGTGGAAAAAATTATTAGACCATCAAAAAGTCATCAAAAACAATGATAATGCGATCAGAATCAGAAATACTTTATTAATTTCAGGGGGAAGTTTAGTCAAATTCAATCAAGTACTAACTCCTGTGTGTATCATGTAACTAAAACAGACAGAAAAAAAAAATAAAGAATGTCTAAAAGTACTGTTTTTGTCAGTACAACGTCATAGCTATTCTGGTTATTATCAAGAAAACCTTAAAAATTGGACAGATATCGCTCTTAAATTAAACTCATATGAGCTATTTCTGTTGATATCATTATATTTGCCCAAACAAATGTACCTGTAGTTGTACCAGGCATTAAAATGAACAAGAAATTGAAGAAAATATAGAGTGGTCTAATAATTTTTTTCCACAACTGTATGACCTCAAGTCAACAGAAAGTTATTAATTCAGTATTTGGGATCAAAAAGTTGCAAGTTTCAATAAGTTGAAGTGATTCATAAAAAACTTTACAACCCCTCTGACCTAAATAAAAAGTGAATTTTACATTCGATAAACTGAGCATTAGACAAAAACGGAGCTTAAGGTATTGTTGAAAATACCAAATTAAACAAAATATGCCGTGTGGATTTTAATAGTAACTTAATTATATGTTTGAAGACACTGCAGTGAAATATGTGGTCAGTTATAATGTTCAGATTTGGAGTCAACAACATCTAATATTAAATTTAGAACCTGAACTTTTTTTTTTAAAATTTATTTATTTATTTTTAATGTCCTGGTTTTGACATCTGCACATAATCGGGTGCAAGGTTTTTTAATTTTTCTCTATAGACTCAAAAAGAACAGGAATTTTTTCCTTTTTTATTTCTTTCTCATCTCAGCATGATACCTCAAATGTGTGTGCACACCTCATACCGCCGTCCCATTTTTAATTTCCTTAATTCATTTTTTTTGAGCTCGTCAGTTAATACCTGTGAGGGTCCAGGAATGGATGGTTAATTATAGAACAGAATTTCCAAGAAGGCAGGTTTCAGCTGTCAGTTGTGCAGTGATAATGATTTGTTCTGACTATAAAAGTAACACATGGAATAGTGATAGAACTCTGGAGTGTTACCCTACGAACTCACACCGCATTACGTTTCCAAAGTTTCTGCACACAAAGCATACCTCTGATGCTTCCTTGTGTCTTTTTTTTTTTTTTTTCTCTCTCTCCATTGATCACATTCTCAGCCTAATATTATGTCCGCCACATATCGCTGATGCACTACGAAACAGCTGCACAAATATTTACTGACATTAGTAGCAGCAAAGTTATGAGTGTATAAAAGCTCCCAGCAAAACCATACAGAAGCTTTTATCTTTTCAGTGTAACCTAATGCCTATTATTTGCTTAGTGCAAGATCTAATTTTACTGTGAGACTTAATGAGTGGATATTTTAGTGAGCTCCACTCTTCCATCATAATCTCCAGATATCATGTTATGCTGACATAGAAACACAGGCTGCGTTTGTAAGCACTGTTACATTTGTGGAGGTAAAGGGGTTTATTCTTTTATCACATTCATCGATAAGAAACGGCAGTTGTAGCAACTCATTTCAGTGGATTATTTTATAGCATGTGTCATTTATAGGCAGACTTTGGTGATAATGAACGCAATAATGACTTTTCGGTTTGAGCTTTTTGTGCTTGCACTTGTGCTGCAGCAAACTGTTGACTTTCATCCTGCAGCGAAAGGAAGAAACAGGTGAACAATGTCAAGCAGCTGAGCTGGACAAGCCAATAAACCAGCCTCAGGATACTGCTGACGGATGCAAAAGTTGCCTCTGGTTCTCTCTAATTCCTCAGCTGTGTAGTCGCCGTATTGAAAACAAAGTACATGTTAAATCACTATTTGTCCTAACAAACAGTACAAGGCGTACAGTACACAGTACAGTACATGTAAAATGGCACTTACTCAGCGTGGTTGCTCTTATTTGAGTTTTTCCTGCAAAGTTTCCATGTATGTGGTTTCCCCCTGTGACTTTGAAAACATCTTTTTTAAGTAGTGCATGTTTATGTGTGCCTGTGTTTGGGGCTTTTATGTGCATGACCTAATTCCACAGTGAGCAAAGAATCTACAGTGATGGCTGTGTGGTCATGTGTATGCATGTGCACGCGCACAAGTGTGTGTGATTGACTGTGCACACATCCTCCTCCCTCCCCCGTTGCTTCCTTGTAAAAGCCGACAGAGAGCACACTAAGTTCATCTAAGGACAGGGAAATGCTTTTCTTTCCAGTGTGAATCATTTTGGAAAAATGAGCCTCTGGACTGAATTGCCCCAGCAATTTGGCATGTTTCTCCATTCTGCTTTATTGTCTATTTTGGCTGAACTTGCAGTTCTTCATTTCGCTGCCAAGAAAACTTCAGGTCCTATACAACAGGCAAAGCCAGTTTCTGAGTCAATCACAGCCTGTAAGCAAGGAAAATAAATCTCTGCAGTATACTGCCATTGCTTCCTGTTTAGCTGTGGATTCCAAAGGAAGTAGAGTTGATGTCCACAGTGTGAATCTAGCATCGTTCACATGCACAATACCTCTCATTTTGGCTTTACGCCGTCGATTAAACTGTATGAGGAAAGCAACACCATTCCACTGTTCATAGAAAATGAATTCTACGTTTAGATGGAGACCCTTCCTCTTTTTGGTTGCATTCAACAGTCGTACAGTTTGGAGAACAAAACTCTGCAGTGCAGTGAAAAGAAAGTGTGAGTGGGAGCGGTTTTGGGATGTAGACAAGAAGGAAGGGAGGGGGCTGTGGGGAGTTTTTAATTTTGCAGTCAGCCAGCCCCCTTATAATTCTGCTGGTCCCCCAATCAGAGGGAGAAAAGAGGGGAGAGGGGAGAGGGAGTGGCCTGCCGTAGGTTTGGGTGAGCCAGCGGTGGGCTGTGGCAGCCGGCAGCTGGGCTCTCACTACCTCTGTCCTCCAGCCCCAGCCTGAATTATGAAGGCTGGGGAATGGCAGCCAGCCTAATTACAATGACTGATTGCCCGTCGGTTGGCATTTCTCAGACGGTGATTGTCGTGTGTGTAGGATACGAAGAAGAAGGAGGAGGGCCATTTCTCATTGGCCTTCCCCTCTCTTTCTTTGCATGAGAACAGACACAGATTGGGATCTGATTGGTTGGAAAGAAAAGAGATGTTTCATGATTTGGCAAGGCAGAGCTGGTTGGGAGCCAGAGACAGGTGATGTTGCACGGATGGTGCATTGTAGCCTATTCAGTGTTTGGCACAAAACCACGTAGCAAATTGCTGAGTGTTATTTCATGAAAAAAAAAAAAAAAAAAAAAAACTATTCCTGCTAATGTGTGAGGGATGAATAACGCCTAGTAAAACTGAAATCCGACCACATGTTCGACGCTAATAACAATCATGTCTTTTGCAAAAACGGTAGACATCTTAAAGTGCCTCTGAATCATCAACTTGTTGACTTCTTACTGTGTATCTTAAGTTTTAACCATCTATCCTTGTGGCATTGTAAACCATAAAAAGGAGAGGTCTTGAATTGGCCATTTGTACGTCAGCAGAGCACTCAGAGGTGTGATGTGTGTGTTAAGTGGGAGCTGGTTTGAGTTGGTCTGCCCTGCTTTGTCCAATGTTTTGGCTTTTGTTCCTCCAGTAATGAATTGTGGAAGCCTTGGCTTCAGCTGGAGTGTCTCATAGCAACTGAAAAGAGAGAGGGAGTGCTGGTAAATGGAGAAAAAGGCCAGGGGAGATCATGTGTTTCCTTCAAATGGCAAGACAAACCAGACCATCATTTTGGCATTTCATGAAGAGGAAAACTCAAATAGGACAAATGGGCTCATAACCGCTATACAATTATTTATTACCTTTATTTTAATCCAGCGTTTAAGAGCCAGCGTGTGTTGAAGGTGCATTTACAAATAATATAAAAGTGGGCACACAGAAAAGGATCCAGGGAATAGAAATGATGCCGAGAGTGGAGAATAGGACCATATTCATGTGTTTTTTTCTGATATGCAAAGCAGGTTTCCATTCCTGTGTATTGTTAATTAGTTTATTTTGAGCTTATGCACTCCATGTATGATACCGATTACATATATATGTACAATATTCAATACTGTTCATATACATCTCATTATGTGTACAGATATACATGGAAAGTTTGCTGTAAATGCCATATACATAGAGAAATTTACATGAGCAAGTAATGTACATACATAGAAATATACATAGAGAAATATACATAGACATTAGTTGTAAATATTATGTGTATACAGTATACGTGATACATAAATATACCCAGCAATTCACTACTAGTATACAACCCTAGTAGCCTGAAAAGGTAAATTTAAAAAAAAGAAAATACAAGTTTCTATCCCCTACTTATATATAATTACAAACTGGTTCTTCATTGTCATCATGGTTTAAATGTGTATTTTTTTTTTTTGGTCTACTATTCAATACAAGAAGAGAGTAGCTGAGCTCTTGATGGAGGAGCTGACACACTTAATGAGCATTTTAACAAAGCCCTGCCTTTTACTTCTTAACTCCCAACGTGAACCACCAGTCTGAATCATCGAACATTTTTTAATTTTCTTTTTTTTTTTTTTTTTTTTTTAGTAAGGTCTTTGTCTAACTTTTTTGTTCTGCTGCTCTTCATACATGTTGGAGTGTCATTGTCATTTCCATCCAATCTGGTATTCTGTTCTTTAGTTTTTAATTTAGTTAACACATCAGTCTACACAGTCACACACATACAGTCACGGAAAAAATTATGAGACCACCATTTTTTTTTCTTCAATTTCTTGTTCATTTTAATGCCTGGTACAACTAAAGGTACATTTTTTTTTGGACAAATATAATAATAACAACAAAAAAATAGCTGAAAAGAGTTAATTTAAGAGGTGATATCTACCCATTTTCTATAGTTTTCTTGATAATAACCAAAATCACATACAGTGCTCAGCATTAATGAGTACACCCCAACAGATTTGTCACAAAACCTTTAGTTTTCTTTGAGAATCAACATTTTTATGAAACACTATACAACATATCATGTTCTCAGGTAAGGAAATGTTCTAGAAAATTCAGTTTTGTCCAAATTTTTTGAAACTGCTACTTATTTATGTTGATCACATCAGTTCTTACATCAATATCTATGGCATTATACTGACAAAAACAGTGCTTTTATTCATTCCATGTTTTGTTTTCTGTCAGTTTTAGTCACATGATACACACAGCAGTTAGAACTTGATTGCATAATCATTGTTTTTGATGACTTTTGACGGTCTAACATTTTTTCCGTAACTAATTATTTGCTAAATCTGTTTACCTTACATTTATTCATACTTTTTTATTGATAAACCAACTTATTAATATTCCCATACATAAAGACTTTTATGTAATACGTCCAATATTTTCAGTATTTCTACTTTTTTAATGTGGGAAAATCAAAATGTACTTGGATGGAAATGCACCTGTAATATGATATCAAACCTTTCTAATATGTTAAAATAAAGATTAATTTCATTTTTATTGTTTATTTCAAGCTCGGGCACTCCATGTACAATACGTATTATATACATTTCTTTATATGTACACAGATATACATAAAAAATTTGCTGTAAACACTATATACATGGAGAATTTTACACAAACAATATACCTAGAAAAATATACAGTGACAAGAATACACAATATACATAATACATGAATATATAGAAGAAGTAGAGCTTATTTACTCCCATTCCCAGATTGTTTTGCTATCACTGGTTAAATTTTAATCTGTAATCACAGTAAATCATGTGTTAGTACCTGCTGGTGAATGTCCAGCTGATTAACCATATCAGTACCGTTGTGTTTGTGATTTTTTTATATAAAAATGTTGCACTTGAACGCACCGTTAGTGTTTTCACGGACACACATGCAAATTCACGCGTGTATTTGTGTGTGTCTTCCTACATGTGTGTGTTCGCGCCAGGCTCGTTTTTATTAACCGGCGTCCAGTGTTGAAGCCTGGCCATGTTTGCCCTGTGACCCAGACACTACCTGTCTGCTGCCATGGTTACAGGGACAGAGCAGGTTTAGTGGCCTGACTCCAGGGATTACTTTCCCTGGTCTTAACAATCAGGCCTGTCCCCCAGTGGCTGTAAAATGGACCAAACTGCACCCTAACAGTTAAGGGAGCTCTCCACTGTGCCCTGGTGGCCTTTAAAACTGTCCTAAGTGCTGTGTAAGGGATTAGACCCGTACATCGTAATTGCTCTGGTGTCAGTGACTGTCCCTTTGTGATCTGGTTCACTTGTAATGATTAGCTCTCATAAATGAAAGGACTCGTGGTGCATTACATACAGGTCTGAAGAGATAGGACTAAAACACATACTGTAACTACTGTATATTATATATATTATAATACTGGTATTATTAATAATATACGCTCCAATAAGGGACACAATTTTGGCCTGAAATTATGAGCTAAAGATAGAAAAAGTATCAATAAAAGTGTAATATTATGTTCCTCATGGGTGGAATTATTCTCACTGACATCCCTTTTACACTGATGTTAATATTGTAATGTCCATATTTCATATAAATTTTTACATTTAGTTCTACTGGAGTTCACAATGTGTCTGATTCTTCTAATATGTAACTGCAAAAATACATTCAGACCGAATGACCGAGTCTGTGCAACATGCTGGACAAAAGTAGCTCTGAATCGCACTCCAAACCTACTTTATTCCTGGGAGATGCAGATTCTTTAACCCATAAAGACCCAGTGTTACTTTTATGTAGTTTCAAAATATTTTTTGTCCATTTTTAAGTTTTATTAAGTGATTTATCACAATTTATTATGATACAATCCTCCGTATTTTGCTTTTTTTTTTTTAGTGAACATCAGGTATTTTCCTGTATTTAACCCTTTAACTGCTTGCTTAACTATATACAGTAGTTTATCACATTTTTAGTCGCTATATTTCAATAAGTGGAGTACCTAACTTATCTGAAACTAATTGAACCACGAAAGATGAAAATCACTAAAGACATCTGACTGTTTTGGGTGAAAATATGAAAGCTATGAATACTTTTTTGTCATATCATAGTATAAGAGGCCTTCCTGAACATAATTACCTCCGCCAAGGAGGTTATGTTTTTACCGGCGTTGGTTTGTCTGTTTGTTTGT
>JAPTGZ010000023.1:28563578-28574561 GCA_029814645.1 Fowleria isostigma | reverse complement strand
CCCCCTCCAGCTGCACAAGTACCATATGAACACAGTGGCAAAAGCCGCGCTGCTGTGGTTTCACTTCTTAAGTGTGAATGTGTGTTCCCCAATGAATGAGAAGAGCATATGTTCAAAGTAAAAGCACTGTGGGTAGAGGGAATACAACACTTTGGGAATTCTAGACTGATTTTTTTTTTTTTTTTTAAAGAAAGTTGAACACAAGCTATTGAGTTACACGCGGATACCAAACTAGGTTTTCTTAAGTTTCCTCTGTATTTATTCTAACTATTGGAACCAAAGCCTCAATCAAAGAGACTTTGATATAATATTAATGAGGACTGTGACTCGAGTGGATCAGTGCCTCTGGTTTCCAGCTGTTTGTGCATGCATGGATATGTGTGTGAGTGTGTGTGTAAATATGTGTACCTATTCTGGCTGGTACTATTTGCCTCCCTGTTTTCTTCCCTTCCAAAAGATTAATCACCCAGATGTTTCCTTGTTTTGCTGTTGGCTCTTTCTCACATTATATATCAAACAGAAACATCTCTCTCTCTCTCTTTCTCTCTCTCTAACCTCCCTCCCCCACCCGTAAGGCAATGTGTTTTTTGTTAATGGGCATGTAGTGAGTGGAAACGGACCAGCAAGAGTAGGATTTCTTTTCCACTTGCAGTTTGATTTCAAACAGACACGTCTAATTAAATTACAGTGCATTTAGGTAGATTTGTCCTTTTCAAGACGTCGGGGTGCAAAGCAGAAAGGACAGCCTTACCATCACCCCTCTGCTGCGTGTGCTTTTATTATGTCTCCTTTATTTTACAAAAACAAACCCTAATTCCCCATGTCTGGTCCACAGGTGTCTGTTCATGTGTACAGATTGGCTGTCAGGTGGGAATAGCGGCTTTGGCAGCTGAAACATGAATCACAAACCAGCACATTTGTACTTTACTTGTGACAACCCCTGCAGCGATCCATTCTTTAGCTCTTCATAGGCTGTTTTATATTTTCTTCTTTAATATATTGCCACAGTTTGAATGATGAAAGTAGTCGCTATGTTTCCTGAAGCAATTACACCCAGGCTTTAATTCTTGTTCTGTGCAGAGAGGCCTTTTATTGTGGCACTTGAAAAAGTAAACTTTAGGTTTTTGTCCGACATACAACCAAACCTACATATAGAAGACTATTAGCTATGACAGGTCAACAAGAATGTATTGTTTACTGCATGGAACTCTTGTGAGTGTTTGGATATTTGCTTATGCAGCTGAAAGCTTAAAGCTAGTTTATACAGTCGTGGAAGAAATGAGTTGACCATCCTATGTTTTCTTCAGTTTCTCATTCATTTAATGCCTGGTACAACTAAAGGTACATTTGTTTGAACAAATATAAGAACAAAAATAGCTCATAAGAGTTTAATTTCAGAGCTGATATCTATCCATTTGCCATGGTTTTCTTGATAATAACCAAAATCACATCAGTTCTCCATCAATATCTGTGGCATTGTACTGACACAAACAATGCTTTTAGGCATTCCACATTTTCTGTTTGAGTCACATGGTACACACAGGAATTAGTAATTGATTTCATAACCATTGTTTTTGATGAGTGTAGATGGTCTAATAATTTTTTCTGTGACTGTTATTTTTATAAGTGTTAAGAGAACAACGATAATGCACCATGATAATATATTTAGAATAGAATAAATAGAATGCTCTTTATTGCCATTATAAAGAATGCACAACGATGATGAATGATTGGAGAGCTTCTCCTTTTCAGTGCTGACAGTGCAAACACTTGACAATATATGAAATATAAAAAATATAAAATAGTGGTGCAAAAAGTGTACAAAATAAAGTTCTACAAGACAGTGCAGTTGGATATGTACAATATGAGATAAAGAACAGTATTGAAGATGTAACAAAAATGTAAGAATGAATTCCACAGGGTGGAATGTCAAATAAATCCAGAATAAATAATAATTACTCTATTTACTGTGTTTGTACTGTATTCAATTAAATACATTATTTTTTGTTTGTTAGTACTTTATTGCATAACCATTGTTTTGATGACTATTGATTTTTTATTTTTTTCCTGTGACTGTAGAGCAGAAACATAAAGGCATAATATGTGACTACATGATCATTGTTGAACATTTGTTGGTCTGTGAAACCTGTGGGTTTAATGCTCCTTCAAAAACAAACTACTGTCAACCAGTTATCCATGTCTTTTTGAGACAAGAAGCTGTTAAATCATCTTCAGATTTAGACTTTCTCCTTGCATTAGACTTGTCAGTATGGTATTTTTTGGACTATAAGTTGCACCTT
Source organism: Fowleria isostigma (assembly GCA_029814645.1). Taxonomy (NCBI): domain Eukaryota; kingdom Metazoa; phylum Chordata; class Actinopteri; order Kurtiformes; family Apogonidae; genus Fowleria; species Fowleria isostigma. The sequence continues at coordinate 28,572,261 of JAPTGZ010000023.1, read as the reverse complement.
TTTTTCACAGTTTGGCTGGTCCTGCAACTTATACTCCAGTGTGACTTATACATGTCAAAATATATAATTTCATAAAGGCTCCGTTAGTACAATTGAGAGTCAGTGGTGTTTTTCTTGGACAAAGACTACGCTTCCCAGAAGCTCTAGCAACAACTGTCATAAGGTGCAGGACGTGCATTAGTATTGAAGCTAATGAATCAACAGCGGATCTTTACAACTCTGCATTTCTGTTTTCAAGACAACAACTTGCAGGATGCAAAGCGACGAGGTCATGACCTTATCTGTACTATATGTGAGTGAGTGAATGTTGAGGACATAAAGTACACAGCAGTGTTGTCGGGCTTATTACTAGTGTTAGCCGACGAAGCTAGGAGAGAGATGACGGAGCTAGGGGAACTCAGCAGCTCTATACCGAAGAACTGTCCATGACCGGGACATGCCAGCATGGACAGACAGATGACTACCGACCAGATTATGGAATTTACAGACTGGCATATGAACAATGACAGGTGGATCAGCATATGAAGTGGTCAGTAAGTACGCTAATGTTGGCTCCCTTCTGAACAACATGCAGGAAAAGCAACTGCCATGCTGGTAAGAGGAAATAAAGTAGCCTGTCTCCCACATACAATTACCCAGTACATCACAGGCAGAAAAAAACAGTAAAAAACTATAAAATTGTTATAAAATTTGTCGGTGAGCAGCGGTAGAAAATCAGACCTGAAACAATGCTAAAAATAAAACTGATTATGTACGTCAAAGAGCTAGCTGTACAGCTAATGCACTAGCGTTTACTAAATGTTTGACTGATACCAACAGACACTCTAGTCAGATCCACTGTTCCAGTTCATATGAATAAAGAACAAAATTATTCTGTACCTATAGATGAAAAGGGACAACTCCACATCTGTTTTCGTTTCTTTAACTCCTTCGTTCTCTCCATCAGTTAAATCAATGCCGACGTTTATTGGTGTTTTAGTCCATGCTCTGTCACTCTCCCGTTTATCTTTCTTCCATCCTTTTTTTTTCCCCCCAAAAAATGCCACTCATACTCGGGAGCAACTTATAGTCTGAAAAATACAGTATGTGTTATTTATAGTATTTGTAGCTGCAACTCAACCTATGATTGGAAAGTATATTAATTGTTTCAGTCTATAGTATGTACATAGTCAGAGGATGGCTCACAGTTTGGCACAGAGACAATACAAAGCATTTTACTCAGACCTGAAATTAACTTTGACTGCCTCTAATATTTCGCAGAACAAAGCCCATGGGATTCAGTCTAGGTTTGGGCCAATGGATAATTCCATCACATCATTAAGGGAAGAAATATTGTCATCATCCCTCAACAAAATTAACTCAGTCTCAGTTTTTAATAATAGAGCTGCGTCTCATATTCTCTGTTTATTACAGCTCAATAAAACTACTGTATAAGAATAATATTCCTTTACAACACTTTGTATGTGTTACAGTTGTTGAAGACTAAAGTGCTCAACCATTCACTCAAGTTGCATATTTTATTTTTTTGCTTCAAATTATTGACTATATCCCTGCCTTTTGTCACTTGGGGCAGTTGGTTATTGTTGAGAAGGACGTTAAATGGAGTTTGAAAGATGTTTACCAAATTATTTTCAATGAAACATCAAGATAAACAAAGACAATGGCTGGGGTGTGGGTAGAAACTCACAACAGAACTGGGTTTCGGCCACTTTTAACGACAAAATAGGGCCATGCAAAGTGATTAGTGTGGGCTTTATTTGTCAAATTTGCCACTGCTTTACTTTTAATATCTTTTCTCAACTGTAGAACCTATGTATTTTTATGGATAAATACTTGTTATGCTGTAGATTAGTGGTCGGCAATGGACATACTCAATACTCAGCGCAGTACTTGATTATTTAGGTGGGCCTTTACTCAGTGGATAAAATATTCTTGTTCTTGGCCCTGTCCCCTGTAGTATATATTGCTTTGTTTCTGTCCTGGATCTGCTGTGTATTTCTGCAATATACACTGACTATAGATAAGGACCTTACATAACCCCACTTATAAAAGCTGAACCCACCTTGTAATATATATTCCACTGTATCAACACAGAGTGTATGTCTTACTCGTAAAAGCAGTTATTCTTAACCTAACAGAAACAACCATGAGTGTAATGTTAACTCTGCTCTAGGTTGAGGTATGCTGATGGAAGCGATGGAAAGAGAAAGAAAAAGAGTGGCTTTAGAAGTAAAAACATTCTGTGATGTTCTACCAGCGGCATCAGAATATTTGTGTTTATTAATTTCAACGTGATTTTTCATCAATAGATTATCAATCCTGTCGCTTTAATATGTGTCTAAAAGGCAATGGGCAGGAACGGGTACTCCAAAATTAAGCTAATGTGGAAGTAACATTTAGTTGTAATACTACTGATGGCCACAGGGGTTGTTTCTGAAAAGCCTTGCCTCCCATACACTTATGCCGCATTTCAATCTCGATTCGACTACCAGGTACTTTTCCTGGAGGCTGTTTCCATTACATGACACTACCGACTTCAGAGTACATGGTTGTCATAGCAACACTGACGCTGAGCTTAGTAGCTCCCCTCTGACCCCTCGAATGCCTGTAGTTCTGCCCCTTTTGTCCAAATATAGTCACTTCTGGCTAACATGGTGGTGCCCAATTCTTAAACTACTGGCTTCAAAATGGTTGAACAGAAACTAGTTGGTGGTGTCGCAGTTTCATCATCCACAGACTTCAGCCCTATTTGGACTCGATTCGTTTTACCTAGGGACATGAGGTAAAGTTGTAATTGCTGGAGATTTTAGTCCCGTCCGAATGCACCATATCAGTAATCATTACCACATGACATCAGTAAAGATTACCACGACTTTTACTGTTTGTAAAAAGGTCCAGGGAAATGACCCCAGGTATAACTACTCCCGTGAGAACAGACCAGTAGGTAATATCTGTGCAGATATTCTGTCATATCTTCTTTACACGTGTTTCGCTCTTGAAGATGCACTCAGTTTTTTAGTTGGGAGTCAGACAAGTGCATCCATGTTGTGTACTGTCAGAATTGGCATACGACAAACACGATTCAGACACAAAAGGAGGTCAAAAGCACTTTTTTAAGAGGCACAGAACTTCTGATTGTTTTAGGTAAATTAAGCAACACAGCAGGGTTATGTGGCTAACATAGAAAATGTAAGTAGCTTAATCATCTGCTTGATGGACAATATTAATATTCTAATCATGGAAGCAATGTGCTTGAAAAACTGCAAAAAAACCACTTGTAAACAGGATATAATGGAACATCTGCACATATATTACCTACTGGTCTATTCGTAGGGGATTAGTTATACCTGGGGTCATTTTCCTGGAAAAGTTTAGACAGGGAAAGTATTGAAATTGCATTATGTGAAGTTATTGATAAGAAATGCGGGTGGAATTAAATACATTTTCTTCTTCCCATTCCTTTTTGAGCTTAAATGAATTAATTTGATTTATTGAACCTATATGTATTCAGTTGAAAGTCTTCGCATTATCAGATAATGTTGTATGCAGGTCATTTGTGTTGCTTACTCACTTGCTCGAAATAAATGAAATGAAACGTCATACGCACATGATGACAGGAGGGGACAGCAGTGCTTGATGGACTGACCCCTCCCATTTGTGGTAGTTTTAGACATTTCTTATCCCATGTGAATTGTCCATTAATATTACCGACATCCTGTGGTAAAGTGGCATTACCCTACGTCCCTATGTAAAATGAATCCAGTCCAAATAGTGCTTTTTTCTCTCTACACTAACCGACTGTATGAAGTGACAAAAGGCAGAAAACATAGGAAAGTTTGTGGTTTGTTTGTGGTTTAATAATATTGTACAATCAGATGAAGTGTGGACTGTTTTCCTCAGTGGAAGTCTGCTCTGTCTGAATTCCCTTCTAGGCACATGAGGATTAAATTAAGATGAAAAACTCTATCCAAACATATCCCTAGTAATTATTAACTAAATACCTAAAGCCCAGCTGCAAAATCAACCAAAAACAATGTAATTTTCTTTATCTAGAACTCAACCTGGTCCGCACAAAAACACGCGTACAAGAGCACACACTCAGGTAGAACTCAATCCTGTAACTCAATCCCGACTCCTTGAAAACTCTCTGGCAGGTCTGTAACACTATCCAAACCTATACTCGTGTAGCACATAGCGCTCGCACACACGCACAAAGACACACACCATTTGCACAGCATCTCTGCTTGCTGGCTTGCAGCATATGCAGGGCTGGTGCTGTGAAGTGAACAGGCTCCTTTCCTATACAGCCACCGGCCATATGGTGGCCAGGGGCTGGCCTTGGTAATTGATGGTATCTGTCGGTCTGTCCATGGAGAGGGGCCCTGGGGCCTCGAGATGGCCAACCTAAAACATACAGAGATCCAGCATAGGGAGGTGGGTTAGTGAGGAGGGGGAGATGCTAGTGTTTCATCCCTCCTCCTCTATTCATCCATTCATCTATACAAAGAGTTAACTCCCCCAACTCCCACACTGCACACCACAATTGTGTTGGGCTTGCTGATAAAGGCCCTTCTCTCACTCTTTTCCTATTCCTGGCTCTGGCTGGTTGGCCCAGACCCCCTGTCTGTGGGTTAGGGTGAGGGGCTTCAAACCCCCCTGGCCTTGGTCTGGTCTGGCTGCCTGGATCTGCCCTCCACACCCACCCCCATCGTTCTGCTGCTGCGGAGTTAACCCCCAGAATGAGCTCTTTGATTGGGGCACAGCCAGCCAGATGGCACCCACTGGATGGGGATCACTGGGTACAGCCAGACTGAGACTCTGAGAAAAATACCAGACTGGCAAGACTTCATGAGAGCCGGGCTACCACACTGGTCTAGACACTTTCACCAACGGATGGTTTGGTTGTTGGGCGTCATGCTTTCACTTTGAGTTTGATGCTTTTCTATTGATCACAAAGCCAAAAACAAAACAACAAACAAAGACCTAACAGCAACTGAGTACCTCTGAATGACGACGCGGTCAATGAAGAGGTGCATTATCATGTGATATGTCGTCTGTGTTTGTATTATATTAATGGGTTTGTCTTTATACACTGTGAAAACTGAAATAGTATGAGGAAATAGCTTACATTTTGATGATATTTTCTTATTTTTTTGTCTGAGAAGAAAACTCTTATTTGATTTGTTTTAAGCGTTTTGGTTCTGAATTATCTCAAAAAGAAATTACAGCTTGTTACTGAGATTTTATGACCTATTCTGAGTACTACATGCTTGAAACTACAATGTCAACAGTTACAAAGGCATTTCAATAACATCCACTTGTATAAAAAGGCCTTTTCAAAGTAAAAGATTTTTATTTCAAGCATGAAATAAGAAATCATGACTTTGAGAAAAAAAGTCTCATTTTATTTGTATCAGTCTTGACAAGCCTCAATTTCTTGTTTTAGTGGTGGATTATTTTGTTTAGTTTAAGTAATATTCGCCCAATTTATTCATTTATTTTTTTGGTTTGTTTAGAAAAGTGACTTTTTGCAGTGTAGAAGCAGCTAAGGGTGGCATTTGCAGTGTTTTAGTTTTAAAAATGTTCCTTATTATCACCTTTTATTGAGTCTTTTCGTTTGGAATTTGATTTCAATTTAGTTTTAATCATAAATTAATTGTTTTGAGAAATTTTAGTATTAGTGGATTTGAGGTATTTTGAAAAATTTAAGAATAAATAAAGCATGACATCAAATATGATTCCCAAAACTATCGTTTTTTGTTTTTATTTGAATTTCCCTTCTGAGCACAATATTTGAAGCAAAGACGATTTTACCAACAAGGCTAATTTGTTTTAGTTCGTGTTGCTTTCTCTATTACACTTTTTATTTTAGTAGTTGTGTTTTCATTGCAATCTTTAACTACAATTACACTGGTTACTTCTGATCATTTAATTAATGTTGGCAGCTGAGGCTTTAAAATGTGACACCAGTGAATATGGAGTTGAAATGACTGTGGACTGACTTGTATTGTTGAGTCTTTTCCTACATTCCCTCTCATCTGTGAGTAGAGAGTATATTAGAGAACACTCTTACTAATACATATGTCTGTGATAGGTAATGGTGTTAACAGACATATGTACTGTAGGTATATGAGCAAACAATAACATGCACATCCTGTTTCTCAGGGTCTGATGACCGTTACACACATGTGTGATAGTTTCCATGTTGGTGTTCACTATTCAGCACCTCCCAAACACCGGGGTCGAAGTGGAGATACACACGATGGGATGAGTGTGAAAGCGTGGGAGAGAAAGAAGAGAAGCTGGACTTGTTCCCACAGGCCTGACTCATGGCTCTGCCATCACAACAAAGACCTCTGCACCGGGGCATGGCACCCCAGAGAGTGGAGCAGACACAAACCCCAGTGAATACAAATACATATACACACAATGTAATACCGGTGGAAACCATTCACACCACTTGGATATATATGTATAGAAAATTAGAATTACCCTATGTTTTCTTCAATTTCTCATTCATTTTAATGCCTGGTACAACTAAAGGTGCAATTTTTTGGACAAATGTAATGATAACAACAAGAATAGCTCATAAAAGTTTAATTTAAAAGCTGATAAATATCCATTTTCTATGGTTTTCTTGATAATAACCAAAACCACATAAGTTCTTACATCAATATTTATGGCATTGTACTGACAAAAACAGTGCTTTTAGACATTTCATGTTTTCTTTTCTGTTTGTTTTAGTCACATGATACACACAGGAGTTAGTAGATCATTACAAAACTATTGTTTTTGATTACTTTTGATGGTCTAATATGTTTTCCATAGTTGTATATTAGACTGTTTGCTATTCTACAATATTCAAGGAGATTTTGAATACTAAATAAAGTTACAAACACAAATTACCAACATTTCCTTGAATACCAGAAAGCTTTGGATACTTTTTATTTATGTTTTTAAAATCAGAAACTGTATAGTCATTAAGTTATCCTGTGCAAATTGTATACACTCACATGAAATGTAAAATCTGTCTGACAGCTAAAATTACTTCTTCTAAATGCATCAATCATTGTAACATAACTCTTTAACACTTCGTTTTATGTGGTTCTTGTCTGTCAAACAAACACAAACAGTCACTCAGATACAAACGCGTCTCACACTTGTCTCATTGAAATTTTACGACCGCGAGAACATTGTGATATTTTGTGCACTTGAGCATGAACTTTCAGGATCTTGTTGATGAACTTGAACTTCAAAAGCAATGAGGGTGGATCACCCATGGAAAAGACAGGCTCACATGACGTCATGTCTCAGGCCATCTAGAAAAACAAACATCAATGGATGAGCGCATGAGCTTAAATCTAGTATGTCGTAAGCCGAAAGTCAGATGACACCCAATGTCTGCGTAGTTTCTTCCCATTTCAACACCTTAGTGTGAGCAAGCAACACTACATCATTTGTAATGAATTCCTTTAAGTTTGCTTTTAATGTTCAAAAATACCCCAAATTAACCTTTTAACTGCTCGCTCGACCATATAGTTTATCACATTTTGAGTCACTATATTTCAATAAGTGGAGTACCGAACTTATCTGAACCTAATTGAGCCAAGAAAGATGAAAATCACTAACGACATTTGGACTGTTTTTCGAGAAAATATGAAAGATATGAATAGTTTTTGGCAAATTATAGTATAAGAGGCCTTCCTGAAAATGATTAAATTATTTAACTCCACAAAAAAAATTTAAACTAGATATGTAATATTTTTTAAAAACATGCTCAACCATATGGTTTATTTGTTCTTTATGGTAAGAGTAGAAAAGTTAAACCAATATAAAATAATGGATTATTTGTTATAAACTCAAAGCCTTTGTTCATCTATTGCTGCGAATATTAAACATTTAGTGGTAGTACATCATGAATATGTTTGAAAAAATTAACTTGTGATATTTGACACTTTACGAGTTGATATTAGTAAGTATGGAAAAAAAATCTAGAAATTAAGAAATGCAAGCAAAATTTTTTTGGTCAGGTTCTTTGTGGAGTAGTTAAAGGGTTAACAGAGTAGTGAGTAATAGTAAAATAAAGTTCCCAATATGATTAAGATTTGTCCAACATTGTTAATAAAGTAAATATAAAATATAATGATTTTATTTGTTATAAAATCAAAACCTCTGTTCATCTGTTGCTGCAAATATTTAACATTTAGTGGTAGTACATCATGAATATGTTGAAAGAATTAACTTGTAATATTTGACACTTTACGAGTTGATATTAGTAAGTATGGAAAAACATCTAGAAATTAAGAAATGCAGGCAAAATTTTTTTGGTCAGGTTCTTGGTGAGGTAATTAAAGGGTTAACAGTAGTGAGTAATAGTAAAATAAAGTTCCCAAATATGATTAAGATAAGATTTGTCCAACATTATTAATAAAGTAAATACAATGCTGATCATGAAAATTCAGAAAATGTGTTACAAATGAAGAAGCTAAAAAAACACATTAATATGATGCTACAGAAACTGTATTATAGCAAAGTACAGTGAGTGCTAGTGTATAGAGTATTAAGGATTTAAGTTGGAAAAACCTAAAGAAAAACTGATGCTTCTTCTATTTCAGTATCAAATTAGCCAACAAACAGCTCAAGTTTAACACATGGCTGGCAATGTTTTCCAAAAGGTTTAATC
>JAPTGZ010000023.1:28545228-28555877 GCA_029814645.1 Fowleria isostigma | reverse complement strand
TGTATGAGTGTGTGTGTGAATGGGTGAATGTGAGGCTTATATTGTAAAGCGCTTTGGGCACCATTAATGTGCAGAAAAGCGTTATATAAGTACCAACCATTTACCATTCACCAGGCCTCACTGGGGGCAATTTAGGGTTCAGTGTTCAGTTTGTTGGAGGCGGGATTCAAACCACCGACTCTTTGATCATTGGACGGCCCGTTCTACTTATTGCGTCACAGCCGCCCAAGTAAAGCACATCCCATTTAAAATTGGAGTTAATGTTTCTAAACCTGGATTTAGTAGGTCTCTTGAGAGTGATGTCAGAGCAAAAACTGTTTTAATGAATGGAGTATTTGCTTCATGAAACCGTTCTTCTGGAGCTTTGCATTTTATTTATGTATTTACAGAAGCTACAAAAGAGGTCAATTTAAACACTGAAATACTAGCTTTATGTGGTTAAAATCAACATCTCCATGCAGAATTAAAAAGTTCAAATGCATTTCTTTAATTGAATTACTATCCTGGACATCATACATTCATGGAAAAACTCTGTCAGTCCTGTATTGGCATGTATTCTCTGGCTGAAGTGTAAGGCTTGTGTGCATGAAAGCAGATGTTTGTGTACTCAGATGACTGTCATTTGACCTTGGACTTCACTAACATCTCACCCAACCTGTTCTCCAGCTGCACACACAGTTAAAACTCTGTCTTCCCTAACTTGTCGTCCATCTTGATCCCTTCCCTCACCTTTTTTTTTTTCTCCCCAGAAAACAATAAACGTTGTCAGGAGGCCCCCGTACCACCACACATCACTATGTACTTTAAACTGTCTTCCTGCCAATCATAAGTATGAACCGAAGAGAAGGTTGACGTGTTGCAGATATGTGTTTTCATACCACATGTATCTAATGAACCCATGGTCAATACCTTGTAAAGTGTCTGTACGGTCACATGTGATGTGTGTGAGCGTCTGTGTGTGTGTGTCAGTGTTGTTGTAATAAAGCTACTTCTGAGTGATGAGCCAAATGGAAGCCCCCCGGGGGTGCGTGTTTCTTTCTTCACAGCTTCGACGAGGCCTCTTCAGCTGCATCTCTACCCTCCCGTGAGGTCAAACACAGGTCACGGTGATAAAAGCTGAACTCCTGACACCCATCCCAAAGAATGAGACAGCTCATTGTGTAGCAACAGATAGCAGACACAATGAGCCCTCGTCTGAATCCTGTTTTCGTCTGATGCTGCGCTTCTTTTCTTGGTTGTGGTGGCAGTGGCTTGTAGGGGCTTCCTTTATGGTTGGCTAGTGACCCCGTAATCACACATGGGTGTCCCCCCTTTATCAGATTTTTGTCCAAATATCATATCAATGTAAATGAGGTTTTAGACGAGCTCATTTAAAAGATGAGTGAGGGTTTGTTTTTGCTTTTTTAAGATGTGAAATTTCCTGTCTTATATCCTAGATGTGTGGTTGGTTATATGCACAAATGTATTATTATTATTATTATTCATTTTCATACTCATTTATTTTAATATTATAACTGTTTTTGGGTATTTCTTTGTTCTTGTATGGTATATCATGAGCATGTCCATAATTCTGAATATGTGAGTGCATAGAAGTAACTGTATGTGTTTACTTTTATTAATCTTTATTACTTTTCTGCAAAAAAAAAAAAAAAGTTTGAGTCACGATGTTCTTTATTGTTGTAAGACGGTTCTGAAGAAAAATTTGAATTAAAAAAAAAAAGATGTAGGTTTGGGTAACTGTGCTCTGCTAAATACATCTCTACAGTGTGGAGCTACGCTTGTTTTGCTCTATGCACTTTTTTCTTTTTTTTTTCCTCCCCCAAAACAGCGCTAAGCCCACTTGAGAATACTTGAGGTTTGGAAGAGTCAGATTCTGGCAAATGCTTCAGAAAAAGTTGACTGTCATCCAAAGACAATATTATTAATACAAAGACTACATAAGACAAACTATCTGTACTCATTAAATCTCTGTTTGATTCTGTGTACTGTTTGTCTCAAGGGAAGACCGCATATTTTTGATATAAAGTTATAGCTTGTGCTTTGCAATAAATAAAGCTTAAGCAAAAAGTCACAAACTACTATGCTATGCTTCTTCTCACTCCTTTTCAGGCTTTTTGGGTTTCAGGGGTGGTATACTTGTGGGGACTTGTGCTATAAAATAATGTGTTATATATATTGTGTACACACAATGTTTTTCAACCAATGTCTTGATGTATATTACTCCATGAACATATATATAATTGTTCTACCTATGCATATTTTGTGATGGACACTTCTGTGTATATTCCTTATTTTTATTCTACATGCATAGTTTCTGTGTATTTCTACATGCATAATCTCCTTGTATAAGTCCCTATGTATAATTTCATATGCATATTTTCCATATCTATTTTTATACATAGGGTTCCATGTGCACATTCATGTATAATTTTTGATGTATAATTTCTTTATATATATATTTTCTGCATATATTCACCATGTGTATTCCCTGTATATACTTCTCTATACAGACTTGCTCATGTATTCTTTGTGCATGTGGTGTTTTCATTTTTTTAGTAATCTTTCCATATATATTTGTGTGTACATAATGAGATGAATATGAACAGTACTAAATATTGTTCATGTACATGTATATGCAATTACCACTGTACATGGAGTGCTTAAGCTCAAAATAAACTAATAAACTAAACTGCATTGATATTTTTTTTGTCAGAAATCATGGTTTTTACAAACTTCAGTGAGTTCAGGTGAATGGTTAAATGTAATCATAATAAACATTAAGGACTCTATAACATCTGTGTGAGGTTTTTATTCCAGTCTGTGTTGTGTTGGCGTCTAGTCATTGGTAGTTAGATTTGAAAACAGTTCTCACTATTAAGAAGCAGAAGAGAGGCACCCATTCATCCTGAGAAAGCATACAATTTTCCTCTTTTACATAGAATTTGAATGGGCTATTATCATGCATATCAGCAGCCAGTTTGGCAAAGAGCTCAGTTTTAAGATACATTATGCTTTGTTGACATGTAGGAAATAAGAGCGATTCTTACATTTAAATGTTTTCACAAGTTATATATGCTAAACTTTTAAAAAGGTTTGCATCAATTTGACTCAAACTCCATATATAATCCAGGGTTCCTACAGGTTTCTGAAAGTGAAATTTCAGACATTTTAAGACCTTTGAAAGACTCCTTAGAACAGAATTTAATTCTTATTTCATGACCATTCGGGTAAAAATTTGACTCCTAGAATTTAGAAGGAACTGAGTTGACTAACGTTACTTTCTTTCTAGGTCAGACATTTAACCGTGTAAAACCTGACCCATTAAAAACTAGACAATTAATTTATCTATTTTAATTGAAATCTATATTAGCCCTTTTAACAATACTCAAATAAAAAAACTCTCATATAATTTGTTTATGATATTTTTTTGTATCATGTTTGATACATTTGGCACTTTTGGTAACTTTTTTTTCGTTGGGTCAATTTCGTTGTTCTGAAATATGTGCAATGACAATAAAGGCTATTCCGATTCTGATTTGCTCACAACAATGTTAACTTTAGGTATAAAAATACATCTTACCTGTAACATTTTAAAAATATAGAAAATTTCGGGTAGTTTTTTTTTTTTAACAGCCTTTTTATTTCCTTTGAACGACACCATAATTCCAATATTTTTCAGTATTTTTACATTTTCAACCAAATAACAATCTAAATATTTGTTTTAATATTACCTTTGGAAAATTATAAAAAGACTTTCCAACAAATTGTGTTTTGGATGACTTAACATCAGCAGACATATTGAAAAGGGGAAAAAAAAAACCCAAAAAACCTCTTCCACTGGCTGTACTGGGATGATAATCCACCAGGAGGATTAGAAAACACGTATTGGGTCACATAGAACAGGTTTTCACAAAAAAGTATTGATCTTATTGATATGATAGAGGTCTCAGAATCTGGTGTAGCAAATATGATATAAATGGTTTTATAGGGTTGACAGACACAGTTGAACACAATATAGAAAACAAGTTTATGGCCACATAACTTAAGAATTACTATATCAAATTTAATGCCTTTTAAAGCCTTTCTTAAGGTATTAAATGCAGATTTGTAAATTCAAGACTTTTACGACTTTTTAAGACCCTACAGAAACCCTGATATGACGGCGTATAAGGGCCACATAAGAAAAACAAATCACTTGTCACTATGAGAATAAAGTTATAATATTACAAGAATAAAGTCATAGTTTTAAAAAAAACTTGTAATATTTTGAGAATAAAGTCATAATATTACGAAAATAAAGTCGTAGTTTTAAAAAAAACTCGTAATATTTCGAGAATAACGTCATATTATTACAAGAATAAAGTAATATTTCAAGAATAAAGTCATGATATTACAAGAATAAGGTTGGTCCAATTCAACAGAAGTGAAGTTGCTGCTTCACTTGTTGCATTCACTGTAACAGGAAACTCTGACCGCCAAATTAATTTAAAAATGTTACACCTCATAAAAGTACAACACTATTTTTGAGTTTTTAAAACTACAACTTTATTCTCATAACATTACAACTTTATTCTTGTAATATTCTGACTTTATTCTTGAATATTATGACTTTTCTTGTAAATTATTACTTTATTCTCGAAATATTACAAAGTTTTTAAAACTACAACTTTAATCTCACAATATTATTACTTTATTCTTGAAATATTATGATTTTATTCTTGTAGTGACAAGCGATTTGTTTTTATTGTGTGGCCCTTATACGCCATCGTACCCTGATAATCAACACTTACAACTAGGAGTTGATTATCAGGGTTTCTGTGGGGTCTTAAAAAGTCTTAAAAGTCTTGAATTTACAAATCTGCATTTAATACCAGGTTTTTGGGTTGGTTTTTTTTACTTCTTTTTATTTAGTTTTCACAAATTTTCATATAACATAACAGCAACATACTGTATGTATCGGTCTTAGTGGGGTTATTAGTCCATGGTTGTTTCAAGTCCTAGCCCACAGAGACCAAGATATTCAGGAAAGATCAACTTCAACCAGTAATCTATAACATGATAAAACCTTGACACACTTTCAGGTTCTAACACATATAAAAATGGAATAAAGCTAAAAAAAAAAAAAGCCCGGTTATATCATTAAAATGCATCATAATGGGGGTCGTAAGACGCATTTTTTGACATTGATTTCAGCTGGCTTATGAATCTCTGATTTTCCTTTCAAGTATCAGAGCTGCCGAGGATTTAAACAAGTTACCATCTCATCAAAAGGGGATTGAAGCGTGTGGTTTTTTGAGTCTACATATGTCACAGCTGAATTGTTGCATCCATGGCCACGGGAGCTCAAACAGAGCTGGAGAAGCAGCAGGTGTGATCGCCTCAGGGGCTATAAGGCAAGCACTCCCACTCACTGGCACATACACACATTACTTGGACTGGATTTCAACTTGTTGGCTCACTTATAATCGCCACCCCTTCTTCTCACTCACACCTCCACTTCATCAAAAAAAAAAAAAAAAAAAACCACCCCAGGGCCTTTCCTTCACCAAACCAGGTGGCTACAAGGGAAGGAAAAAAAAAACTTAGTGTCAAATACAAACTCCCCGCCCCCTGCTCCAACGCACACAACTCATCACTTTTGCCAGAGCCGAGGCCTGCCCGGCCCAGCTGTGGCTCTCGCCTTTACCATCTAATAACCATGACCTTCACGCTCTGCCTGTCAGACCTTTATTACTGCCTGCCACAGGGAGAGACAGAGACAGAGAAGAAGAAAGACAGAGAGAAAAGCAATAAAAGGCCACAGATGGGTGTGGGACAACACAGCTGACAAACACAGAAACAGAGAGCTTTTCACATACCATCAGTGCTCTTGATGACTTCAGTGACCTGAGATTCGGCTGACAGATGTCTGGCTCTGCAGCGATGTGCATTCTGCGGATATATTTGCAGAAGTATATTGCAAGAGTTAAAATGCCTAATGTTTTCTGGCTCTGTGTGGGTCTGTGACTTTGTGTATCTAAGAGGTTGTGTGTTTATGTGTGTCCGCACACAAAAAGTCAGTCAGCTTACATCCTAAATCAACACACACTGGGCCTTCACTGACAGCCTAAAAATAATATCTAGGTTACAATGCTGTGCCAAGCCCCAAACACAACAAAGTCTCAGGAAGCAGTCTTTTCAGCATGTTGCCATAGTGACTGACCACATGTGCAAGTCAGATAGGGGTGAGTGGTCAAACTAGCAGTCAGACAGTGTTGTCTCCTTGACAATAATAGGCCTAAAATACAACCTTCATTTAACTAGGCACAGATGTGTTGAAGATAGTGGGTTTGCACTCACAGGTCAGGCTAAGGGCATCTGATGAGCTCAGTTCTACAGGAGTGAACCTTTTACGAACAATGTAGAGCTGTGGCAAAACTTTAGCTTCATGCAATTCGATTCAATGCTTGAATGACTTCTATGAATCCTTTGCAAAGTCATTACGTGCTCCTGGGCAAAAGTCGGTAAGTTTAGGTAAGTAGCTGGGTTTCCATTACAGTTTTCCACAAAATAAATGTGATATTGCTACAATTTTCACAAAGTATGATTGCTACTTGTAGGTGTTTCCATTGACGAGTGTTTGACTTCTGTACGGAATTCACCAACAAGTTGTGGATCCAGAATTTCCGAATAACCAAGCCAACATTTATTGAAACTGTTGTTATTGAACCTCTCAGGGCACTGGACTTGTCATGCACGTGACAAGTCCAAATGTGTTTCCATGACACCTTTGCACAAAATTTCTATATTGAAACATCTCAAAAACCACCCCATGAGTGTAAAATTTTTTTGCGATCTTTGACAGTAGCTGGGTTTCCATTACCATCAGAAATATGTAAAAAGCCAGATGCGCATTATAAAACTGATGATGGACACACAGAAATGTCACAAATACAGTCAAAGATTAAAAAAAGTTTTTACACTCTCATGAAGCGATTTTTGAGACGTGTCAATACAGAAGAATTGCAAAAAAAAGTGTCATGAAAACACATTTTGCACATCTTCACCAGTCACAGGCATGACAAGTCCGGCGCCACAAGAGGTTCAATTACATAATAGTTTATTATACATTGCCTGGGTGATTCAGACATTTTGAATCCACAACTGGTCGGTGAATTCTGTACAATTCTCTCCCAGAAACCCATTCTGCGTGGCCACTGCCAAGGACTTTGCCTTGGGACACGCCTGCAGAGTGTTGGGGAGTTGCACCTCTCTTTGTGTGAGAACTATGACATATCGTGAGACGGGAAGACGGGACTTCACTAGACTCACGCATCAGAACCAAACACTCTGCAATGGAAACACCTACAAGTATCAAAATTGTAGAAATATTGCGTTTATTTTGCGTAAAACTGAAATGGAAACCCAGGTAATTGTTACAACATTTCTGTGTTTCCATTACCAAATTTTCTATTGTGCATTTCTGAGGGTAATGGAAACCCAGCTAGTTTTAAGGTGAAATTGAGGTGACTGCATGGGTTTCTATAGTTCTGCTCCCCACAAATTGGTTGAGGTCTCTTGTGGGTCTAGCATAAGAAGCAGCGCAACGAGCAACTGAGAGAAAACTCCAGGAAGATGGTTCTTTTTAAAACAAACAGTTACTCGAGAATTCAGCACGAAACCATTCCCTCCGAATCCCACAAGCTGACAGATTGGGGCTGAAATCTGAGATTGTGATTAGTCATGCTTGAGTAGTGTGTATCTCTTGTCCTGTCAGAGTGGATTGTGACCGCAGGTGAAAAAAAGATAGCTATAAATCTAACTGATGTTCACTGTAGCTGAGGTTAACTGAGGATGATCCATCCTCCAGAGGAGGGAAGGGTCCAGAGGCAATGTCAACAAACAAACTACCATTGGGGAGTCATTCACCATCATCATTTTTCATTACAGTCAAGCTAATCCTTCAGAAATAATGACTCCTGCAGAGGATCTACACAAGGTAGTCTTTAATCATTTATCTTCCCTTTAGTTCATACTGCATTAAAATCACTGAGAAAGAGTGTAAAAACAACCTCCTCGGCCACAGCGACCAGTACAGAATTACAGCAGGCAGTTCCTGACCAATCGAAAAAAAATTGGCGGTAGAAAACAGTGAAAAGCACACAGCTACAACTCCCTATACAGTAACTCCCAGGTGTGAAAATGTTTAACTGCGTAAGAGTGAAGCAGGGTGCTACTGAAAAACAGCATACCTACTGTATATGCAGAGTCAACTCTTTTGGGGCTAAATAAATACACTATAGCACTTTATAGGTGCTTGAAAATGGGAGCGAGGTGATGGATGTGAATGACTGTGGTGAGTGAAACTACACTTAGGCTGAAAAACATTTATTGCGTACTCTCTTGAAGGAGTGTTGTGCTAGATTAAATAGAACACAAATACTTCTGTAGCCTTTTGAAAATCCGTATTCGTAAATAACTCAATAAATGTGGAACTTGGCACGTACAGAGGTGTGATTTGACATTTGCCAGTCAGTCATTTGTGCAGGAAACCAAATGAGTCCAAACCAAAAAGTACTGCTTTGCCACACTGGTGTCAGGAAGATCTTTTTTCTTCACTTAATGCAAAAATATGGTGCTTTTAACCTCCAAAAGAGTCACTCCTTATTTTCTATAGACCATGTCACTGAACTATTATTACAGTATTGTTCCCCATCTACCAGTCGTCATAATGTTTTTTCCCCTCAAATTGTTGATGTTCTTTTTTCTCTTTTTTTTTTTTTTACAAGGGAGTTCTGGCATTTTATCCCATATTACAATAACATGGATGATTGAAATAAATCATATTAAAAAGAAATATGAGCAACTGATGCATTGGCCTTCCAGAGAAGAGAAAAGCTGCGCAGTGAGAGAAGTGTCAATTGCCTCGGCCTTGGAAACTGCTCTCCTCTAAAGGTAGAGAGTTGAGCCAAGGTTGAGCTGTACCGAAATCTAACAGGTTAGAACACATGGTCTCTTTTTAATGGTTTCGTGCAGCTGCAGAGAAAACAGATTCCATTTGGCAAAAGTCAAACTGAAAAATTCCCAATGGCACATTTACATAGACTACGAGCAGAAAACAGCCGTCCACCAAGAATGTTTCTCTCTCCCTCTCTCTCTCTCTCTCTGTGAGCTGCCTAACAGAAAATTAAGCAAAGCAAAGGCAAAGAAAGATAAACAGTGTTGGGAGGGTTACTTTTAAAATGTATTACAGATTACAGAATACATGCCCAAAAAAGTAATCTGCACTGTAATCCGTTACATGACTCAATCTGAGTATCATAATCTGAATACTTGGATTACTTTCACATTTTCTTGAATTTTAATACCATATCAATGTAGTATATCACACCATGTTTACTACAAATATTAACATATGATGTACTAGTACAACCTAAAGTAACTTATTGGTGTTTTGTCTGGTTATAGAAAAAGACACAAGAAAAAAGTCCCAATATTCAAATATTCACATCTGTATTCTTCTTGTTGCACTGCACAGTAATATCGTGTACTCCTTCCTTATCTCTCTCTTTAAGGTGAAGTACTGCTTGTATTTCCAAAAGTATGTTTTTCTTGCACTGACCCTGATCCGCAAGCTCTGGCCCCGCCTCCGAACCTGACTCCACCTCCATTATTTTGACCTGGACTTGACAGACTGACTCATTTCCACAACTTGCACTCAACAGCAATCGTCAGAATATTTGTGTTGGATATTGTGTCAAGGGATTATGGGAAATGCATGGAAAACCGGATGAGTGAAATGATAGAAAATAGCAGAAAGTAATCCACTGATTTTAAAAATGTAACTGTATTCTGATTACCATGAATTAAAATTGTAACTAACAGAATACAGTTACTCATATTATCCCTTACATGTATTCTGTTACTCCCCAACACTGCTTATAACCCATTTAACCCTATAAAACCCATTTGTATCATATTTGCTACACCAGGTTCTGAGACCTTTATCTTATCAACAAGATCAATACCTTCTTTAAAAACTTGTTGTATATGACCCTATATGTCCCCTAGTGAGTTATCATTATTTTTTGGCCTTTTCAATATCACCACTAATGTTAAATCATCCAACACATTTTGTTGGAAAGTTTTTGATCATTTTTAAAAAGGTTAGGAAAACATTTATATTATTATTCAATTGAATATTGAAAAATAATATAGTGCCAAGAAAAATAAAAAGGCTGTAAAAAGTTTTATGTAAGAAAAACTACCTGAAATGTTCTATATATTCAAAATTTAACTGGTAAAATTTATTTTTGTATCTAAAGTTAACCAAAATATGGCAAATATTTTGGTTTGGATTATGTTAAAGGGGTTAATAAACATTTCAGTTCCAAAAAATGTAAATTTTATGGGAAGTTTTAAATGGGTCAGGTAATCCAGGGTTAACATTGTGAGGACTGGCCAAAGTACAGTAGTGGAATAAAGTTTTCAGACATCCTTCAAATTTTACACAATCTCCAATGTTATCATGAAAAAAATCATTCATAATTCCATGATGTAATTCTGTTACATGTATTCTATTACTCCCCAACACTGAAGAGAGAGAGAGAGAGAGAGAGAGAGAGAGAGAGAGAGAGAGAGAGAGAGAGAGAGAGAGAGAGAGAGAGAGA
>JAPTGZ010000023.1:27935032-27945373 GCA_029814645.1 Fowleria isostigma | reverse complement strand
ACCACATGATATTTGGACACTTTAAATGACAGAAAAATTGCAAATAACTCCTGATTTTTGAAAAGGTGAAGTGACTATATATATATAGGAGAGAATCTACATATAGATTGTATATTTTTGTACATTTAAACCTTTTTTAACTTTAAAAAAAATACCGCTGGACAGAGTATTTAGGCATCACGTCATTGACCCATTTACACTTAATAATTCTACACACCCACCTAGGAAAGACATGTTGAGACCTTTAACGCCTTAACTGGCCGGTCTGATTATGACTTCAATGCATTTGGAGAGATTTCCAGATATTTTTTAGATGCTACCTCATTGATTACGTGTCTATAATGCGTTATTCCAGCTCAGTTTTAAAGGCATCTAAAGTATCTTTAGACAGACCTTTTCGACACAATGATGTAAAAACACCATGTCACAAATTATAGAAGGTGACTGATGCTTAAACTCACCTTTCTCAGTCTCGATTGGTCGGGTTTCGTAGGTTCACTTAACAGATTTAAGAATGACCGTGGTAGAATTATTAGCAGCTGTCTACTGTCATTATTCAGACATGGATTTGAAGACGGACCTGAGGAGTTGAATTAATGAAGAATTCAGACCCAAACATAGCATTTACAGTTTATGTAGACCACAAGGAAATATTTTAAAAGGCAAAATTCAGTTCTAAAAAAGTAAAATATCACTCCTTTAAATAATATTACCACAATTTTTAAATTTTTTCCCTTGTTTTTGAATTGATTTTTTTTTATCAGTGCACCTTTGCTGACCTCTCTGCTGTGTCTTGTTTTGCTCTACAGATGTTGTTAACCTGAACCTGAAGTCCACCCTCCGAGTCCTCTACAACCTGTTCACCAACTACAAAAACACTGAGTGACCTCTTCCAGTTCCTCCCCCTGGTAATTCACTAAACGCTGCCCTGTGCCTGTGCAGTTCCGTCGGGACGCTGGAGCTCACCAACTGGGACTGAAAGTCATTATTATGTGGGACTTAAAAAGACCCAGGGGAAGTCACCCGAAAAAGGCTCTGAATGTTCGTATTTAATCTTCCCCAAATGTCAGTATTTATTTAGTCCTCCCCTGAATGTTAACTGCAACCCAGGAAACCCTGCAACCTTTCAGTCCGCATTTGAATACACAATTGTCACGGGAAAAATATACGAGGACAGAATGCTAAAACTGGAGAAAAAAAAAAAAATGGATGTACTGTATGTTTGAAACTCAACTCATTAGTCTCAGTTGATTGTTTGCAAAAATAGTTTGAGATTTGGAGAGTTTGCCTCCGGCCCAGAGACACCTCTCCTGTTTTTGTTGATTCATTATGATGCAACAGAACAATTGATAAGCTTTGCATAAAAACAGAAAATGGAGAAATAGCTACTGAGGCTATGTCCGAAGGTAAAGAAAATCCAGCTTATTTATATGGGCTGAAATATGTGCAGACAGAAACTGAATTTGATTAATTTATACCTGAATTTCAGTTGCTAAACTTGAATAATTGCATTAAAATACTGAATTTGAATAATTTATATTTGAATTTCAATTGCTAATTGTTAATTGAACATTAACCCAGTGTCTCCATCCGCTATCATTGATCCAACTCCATGGGTTTTACTGGTGAATCAATGTTGTAGAAGATGCCGGTGTGTCTATGGTAACTACAGAGCCTCTGAACATCCAAATGGGTCATATTTGCTGACCATAAAAAGATGACAAACTGCATTTGACGCCATTATTTGTACTGATAGGATTAGTGATCAACAGGTATTAATCACTTTAGACCTGTGGATGGTTTGTGTCGCTGGTGGATGTTTGGGTCTTTATGGGTTAATGTGGATTAACACTGACCCCTGTTCTCAGAATATCTACCAAACATGTACTCATTTGCAGGCAAATGCAGCCCAAATTTGATTATTTTGCCCATATGTGGCCTGTATCTGATTTGGTAAAGACTGTTTGAACAGCACAAATCTGATCCAGGCCACTTTTATATGTGGTCCTAAATCTGATACGTATCTGACTTCAATGCGACTTCAGTCTGAACGGCCAGGTCGCATTGATCCGACCGCTACGTCACTAACTGGGTTTCCATTACAGTTTTCCGTAAAATAAAAGCAGTGTTTCTATAATTTAGTCAAAGTACTTGTAGGAGTTTTCATTGAAGAGTGTTTGGCTTCTGATGCACGATTCTAATAAAGTCCCGTCTACCTGTCTCGCGATATGGGTTACGATCGTGATATGCGATATAGTTCTCGCACAGAGAGGGAGAAGGGTTGTGATCCATGCATACCTCATTCACTCTGCAGGCACACTTGATCGTCCCAAGGCCAAGTTTTACAGCAGCGGCCACGCGTTATGGATTTCTGGGAGAGAACTGTACAGAATTCACCAACAAGTTCTGGATCCAGAATTTCCGAATGACCCAGACAACGTTTAATGAACTGTTGTGTTATTGAACCTCTCACAGCACCAGACTTGTCATACTCGTGACTAGTGAAAATGTGCAAAATGTGTTTCCATTACACTTTTGTGAACTATATTGAAACGTCTCAAAAACCACCTCATGAGAGCGTCAAAACTTTTTTTGCAATCTTTGACAGTTTTTGTGACATTTCTGTGTCTCCATTACCTGTTTTCTATTGCGCAATTTGCATTTTACGCATTTCTGATGGGAATGGAAACCCGGCTATTGATAATGCAAGAAACGTCACATTTCTACCTCCCAGGAGGAGGAGCGGTGGCAGATATTCTGTAAACACAGTGCGTGCTTGCATGATCATGTATTACATCAGGACTTCTTGTGTGCATACGGGTCACTTCAGGGTTGCATTCAGTTAATAAAAGTCGCATTTAATGTGTAATATGAATGAACACACAAAAAAATCAGACTCCACCAAAAACTCTGAATTGTGCATTAAGACCTGCTGTTTGAATGTAGCCTAACTGTATTCCTCAAACTGTTAACCTACTGCCTTAAAACTCTTGCTGTGTTATATATTATCTGTTAAATGGGTGATTCTCTTTTTGTGGCAACATTTCATGTCACCATGTTTCACTTACCCTGATTTATAGCCTAATGTTAGAATACACACACATATAAATAAAGTTTATATTATTATTAATTATAACAATAATTATTTATTGTGTTCTCTTTAGAATTTCTGCCCTGTTAGGTCTATAAACCTAACAGGGTGGAATGTTTTGTAGCTAATCTAGCTGTATGTCTTTACTGATCAACATTTATCTAGCTAACCTTCAATACATTGACACACCTTTAATAACTAAATCTAATATATATTCTTTTAAATTATACTGAATTAACATTTAATTTTATAATTGATCATAACAGGGTGAACGTTAAGAGTTACCCATGCAAAGGTACACATGTTTAAGATTTTTAAAAAAAACTAAGGTGAGGGTAACAGTTGAAGCTTATCTCAGTTTCCACGGTCAATTTCCCTCCAAAAACAAATTGTCACTTCCTGTAAATGCCTTTTATGGAATTTTAGTTTTTTTTTTTTATTTTTTTAAGCACATTCTAACAGGGTGGAAAATTACAACTGGGACATGTACAATATAAAGAAAATAGTAAATAAGTAAATACAGTTTCACCACATTCATTTGTGTCATAAATAAAGGTTAGTGTATTCTATCAAATCATTAAAGAAAAAAAAAGTTTGATAATTTTATGACATATATTTCTGGAGGACACATAAAACTGAGTGTGTGTGTGTCACCAAAAATGTGAAAACACATAATTAAATTACTTCCTTGCACATATTTGGTACATTTTAGAAAAAAATCAGGTTAAGTGAAACATGAGGACATGAATGTTGCTGCAAAAAGAGAATCACCCATATGTTATATGTTGTTATATATATTATGCCTGAAAATACTTTGTATATTCTCAGTCCAGCTCCACACATATATTTGCCAAAGCCTCTCCTCTTGACTGCCATGAACTGTTCCTTTTTTCCCTCTGACCTATGCACACCACATCTCCAGCCATACTTAAAGGCTGATGCTGTTTCCTCCTGCCTTAAGTGCATGCAGTGTGCTCTCACAGCCCCAGGAGAGGCTGATTTGGAGTAGCCTCATATTGACCAGTCATTCAGACGAGTCCCTGTGGACGCCTGGATCTCTCACTGTTCCCCCCCCGAAGCAGAGCCGGCCCTTCAGCGCAACCCGGACACCTGCTAAGATGTACAGTGCACGGCTGCTCAGGCGTCGGAGAGCTGGGTTGAATTATTGAAGGAGCGAATGAGTCAATCTAGACACCGCTTACACTAGACGGTCCAGCTCTGTGTGTTTCTTTATCAGCCTATCAAGAAATAAATGCCTGGTATCAAAGAGAATGAGAATTTCATTTTAGTTCTCTTTTTTTTGTGTGCTAGGTTAAATTTGCTTTGGCCTTTGAGTGAAATTGGCTTTGGAACAGCCAATTCTTGCAATTTGGGTTTAGCTAAAGGAATTATGGGTTTATTTTAGAGCTTTATTTTCTTGTCTTGTTGCTATGGTAACCTTCCACATCCCCCCAAATTGCCCCTTCGTGTGGCTGATGGGTGGTCCTTTTTCTTTTTCTTCAACAAGGCCGGGCTGCACTTACAGAGATTGTTATTTTGGTTCTCCCTTCCTTTATATCTGTCTTTTTGTGTGTGTTTGTTGGAAATCGGAGAAGGCTGGAGACCAGATGACAACAAATTGATCCGACCGATCACAGATGGAAATGTGTGAGTCGACGCTGAGTGGTTGAGGCCGTCGAGTGTCACGTTCTGTCCGCCTTCCCCAAAGTGTGGTTTTCTAAACAATGCATTTGTACCCAGGAGTCCTCCCTGGTGTCTGCCTTTCCTTAGACACTCGTACTATTAAAGTTCCAAATGTGTTGTGTGATACGGAATATAAACGCCCTTATCAGAAAAATGCTCTGCCATGTCTGATAAAAAAAAAAAAAAAAAAAAGTAGCAGAAGAAAAGAGGAAGTACCTTCATCTCTGCCACATCCTCTCATTTCTGCTTATCTTCCCTTTCGGTCCTGTGACATGTTATTTTCTTTTAAAGCAGCAGTTTGAAATTGAGCACAGTAAGACCTTTTGTGTTGATAGAATTCACAAGAACTCTATCCACCTCCACTTCTTATATCGCTGTTTTGACAGTTCCGCAGTTGACATCAGTTAAGGAACTCAATTCAGCACAAGTCACCCGATTCTGTCGAGTCACACTCCGAGCCGCTGAAGGTAAGTTTATTCCAGAAAGACTTTTGTTTATGACCTTGTTTGAAATTTACTGTCAACCTCAGGAAAAGGAAGCCACACACACACATAAAACACAAGGGGGGGAAACAAAAAAGTTGCTCACCGAGGATTTTTTTTTTTTTTTTTTTTTCCAGGAAACAACAGCTTGACACGCTCCGGGTCACATCTGTTTTGTCAGAATGTGTTACTTTATGTTTGCTGTGCTTTGTCTCAAACCATTTGATTCGAAATGTTCAGAGATACAGCCCCGCAAATCTAGGGGGAACTTGGGGCGTCTTGATCTGCGGTGAGCCGAATGCGCTGCTGAAAACAGAAAAAAGGAAGTGAGGCAACAACACAACTTCCTTTTACAGTTTGACAACATTTTGACCAGTTCAGTTGAATTCTGGATTTGGAGAAACTTCTAACAGTCGTCAGACATGAAAAACCACTTTAAACCACACGCTGGAAATGTACTGTAGTCACCCAGAGAGCAAGATAGTTTTATTGTACAAGAAAAGTTAAAAGTTGCCCTAAGTATCTTCCTCTACTTCTGACCATGACTGTGACTTTCAGCAGCCGACAGTTTTTTTTTCCATTGGCCTTAACTCTTTCCTCCATAAAAATGATATTTGACGACACCTCCCCCTCCCCGTACCCATAATGACACCACTGTTATATTACTTAAGATGTTATTTGATGACCATTAAAACAAGTTCTGCTTTTTCAAATGTAACAGCCTGTTTTTTAAAATGAAAATGTCACATAAATCAGACCAGGAATGATTTATAAACAAATCCCTCTGTAAATATCTTCAGAATACTGCTGTTCAAAGTTTGGTGTACATAGATGATGTTTCTACTGCAGAATGAAAATAACCTTTTAAGAAAATGACATTTAAAGATTTGAATACGGGAATTGAATGTATTTCTATACAAAAGAATTGCTCAAACAGGAGAAATTCTCAGGCCCTTAGTAATAATAATATTGAATATTTCAAACTCATGAAAATGGATTATTTAATAACATGGCAGGAATATAAGGGCTCCAGCTGAAACTTGGCATGTCGCCTTAGAATGCTAACTTCTTGATAAATTCGGGAGAAAAGTCGCTCACAAACTGTAACAAAATAAACATCTTGATGTGTATTTTCAACATTTTCTTTATAACAGCTTGAAAGAACACATATTGAAGGAGTTAACTAGCCCAGAATCTCAAAACTGGCCACTGCATGACAAAAATCTGTGTTTTTTTTCCTGACATGTCTTGCCATTAAAATAATGACTCTGATGTAGAAGTGTTTCTTCATGTCTCTGTTGATATGTGAACACAGATGGTGCATGGGCTGAAATATGTGCCACCAGATACTGAATTTAAATAATTTCTATTTAAATTTCAATTGCTAAACTTGTATAATTGCATTTAAAAACTGAATTTGAATCACGCAATTCACATTTGTATTGTTTAATTTGAATCATCACATGGAAAAACTGAATCTGAGTAGTATAATTTGAAATTCAGTTTATTAGTTTGGAACTGAAGTCTAATAAAATTGAAATTGAATGTAAGGTTATGACATTTAATTCAGTTTCTCTATATTTGTTCCATAACTATATATGTACTATATATATATAACTATATTTGATCCTCACTGAAAATTCAACTCTCTATATTTTTACATTAAATTCTCACAATTCAAATTCAGCCATCCAGGTACCCGGATGGCTGTCAACTGAAATTAAATTTTGAGAGCTGAATTTGAAAATATACGGAGATGAGTTTTCAAAGACATTGAATTAAATGTCATAATCTTACATTCAGTTTCAGGTTTATTGGACTTCAGTTCTTAACTAATAAATTCTATTTCAAATGATACTATCCAGATTCAGTTTTTCAATGCAGTGATTCAAATTAAACAATACAAATTCAAATTATGCAATTCAAATTCAGTTTTTTAATACAATTATATAAGTTTCGCAATTGAAATTCCAATATAAATGATTCAAATACAGTTTCTGGTGGCGAATATCTCATCCCATAATGGTGAAACTCCGTTGCCTTTTCTGCAGGTTTTCCTTCCAGCGATGGAGCCTGGGATCTTTGAGTGGCAAAAAGAGGAGGAGACTCTGGATATTGAATCTTTCCAGGGTACGTGTGCTTGCTGTAGTTATTATATATTCTTCTATAAATAAATTAGTTTCACTCAGTCAGTCCTGATATGTACGGTACATTAAAGAGAATTTAAAAGAAGCACGTATTCGAAAAAAACATCCTCATCAGATTATGACAGTCTGTTGCAGAAATGTACAAACCAGAGACATCAGACTTCATCCACCCTTCAAACTAGTGCTGCTGGTATACTCTACTGTACTTCTCCTGTATTTTATTTTTTATGCAGTTTTAATGTAGGTATATCACTTCAATGTGATCTTATACAGTATACTTCCTTTTCATCATAGCAGGATGGAATTGTAAGTTTGCTGTATTTTGTTAAAGCTAGAGATTCTTTGCCCGCATTGTAATAATCTGTTTTTGAAGGGATTAGTAGCAGGAATAGACATTTTTAAGATTATCAGTATCTATTTATTTTTACTATCATTTAACAGTGCTCTATCTTGGTGCTCTGTTTGTCTGTAATTACCTCCCTGTGGTGATAATTGATGTCAATCTAAATTGTTATGTCATAATTTAGTGCTTACTTTTACCCCGTTCCCTGAAGGGGATTAAAGCAAGGGGTATTGTAATTGGTTTGATTTGTTTATTTTGTTTGTTCTTTCAACACTTTAGTAGCAAAACTATTGGTTGAATTTATACCAAATTGAGTGTATAGATTGCCAGTGACCCAGAATAGATGTGATTACATTACATTTTGGGGAAAAGTTGGTCAAAGTTCAAATTTTTAATGATTTTTTTTTTTTTCCATTTACCTTTACCCTCCTAAGACCCTCTGTCCTCATGCAGTCACAGAAAAGACCATCAAAAGTAATCAAAAACAATGTTATGCAATCAAGTGCTAACTCCTATGTGTATCATGTGACTAAAACAGACAGAAAACAAAATATGGAATGGCTAAACGCACTGTTTCTGTCAGTACAATGTCAAGAACTTATGTGATTTTGGTTATTATCTATAAAACCATGGAAAATGAATAGATATCAGGTCTGAAATTAAACTACTACAAGCTATTTTTGTTGTTATCATTATATTTGTCCAAACAAATGTACTTAAAGTTGTAACAGGCATTAAAATGAACAAGAAATTGAAGAAAACATAGGGTAGTCAAATAATTTTTTCTGCAACTGTATGTGGACAAGAGTTTCACAGCTTCACATACACATGCACAAAAACTGTCCACTGCAAAGGACATGCAATAATAATAATAATGATAATAAAAAGCATCTGAAAACACTGTTGCATCATGATGATTCAATATAAGCAATTATTTAATTTAAAAAAGCCAAAACTCAAAAACCTGTGGCTTCCTGGGCTTCAGGAGGATAATTCGTGAAATACATCCAAGGGGCGGGGCTTATTGTACCTGGCAACACTTGTTATGGTAGATACGTCTGACACCTCTTTCGAATCGTGAGAGCCAATATAATGTAGCGACACCCATCAAAACATGATTGACAGCAGTACCAGCCAATCAGAATCAGCAGAACGTCATCATGAGGACTGGCTTATGATCCATGAGCCAGGTTACGTTCATCAACAGGCTAGGTTGTCGCCGATGTATGGTCATGCATATAGACGGTCCCAAAGTACACTATAAACATCCTAGAGGATTTGAGTTTAATCCTGGAGGACTACGAACAATATCTATATGTGGATTTACCGGTAAAACCAAGTTTTCATGGTGAAACAGATAAGGTAAGAGAAATGTTTACAAGTGATTCCTATTGTCGCGGTTCTTTGGCTCATATCTCGCTGATGCTGTGGTGTACAGAGCTGTGATTGACATGTGTGGAGTCTGTACACTGTCTACTTTCATTCGAGGGGCTGTTTGAATGTTATGTATAAAGTATCACAGCGGTAGACAGAAGTGCGCCAAGTGGTTTGACGAAGTATGGATTTTGGTATTTGATCATTCATTTTGTTGGTATTTGAGTTGTGTTTGAAGCACGTAAACATGACTTATATATTCATGTAGCCCAGGTCCTGTGGTTTAAGATGATGTATAACATCACTATATTATTTCACGATGGGGGGACGGAAAATCAGTATCTCGCCTTGGTGCCACATAGCCTGGAACCATTACTGCATTCAGCTGTTTTCACCTAACCACCAGGGGCAGATGATATTTGCACCAGGGTTTCCATAACCAACCATGTTATTTACCTCCCTGTTGGTGCATAGGCCTGTGGTGTTACAGTTTGGCAGTACAGTTTTTTCAATACATGGCTTATATGGTGAAAGGCTCAAATTATTTATTTATCTATTTATTTATTACCCCTATCCCCCCAAAGGACAGGCAAGGGGTATTGTTTTGTTTTTGTTTTGTTTTTTTTGTTTTATTGATGTTAACACTTTAGCAGCAACACTATTGGTTGAATTCATACCAAATAAAGTTTACAGATTGCCACTGACCCAGAATAGATGTGATTACATTTTGGGAAAAGTAAGTCAAAGGTCAACATTTTTTTAAATTAATTTTATGAAAATCTGTTCTTCCTCCGCTTTCTTATAATGGCCAAAATGTGTTAATGCTGATATCAGCACACACATAGAAATAATTACATCAGCTGGACTGATGCCAAAATAAGCTACATCACGTGTGAAGGGTGGGGCTTGTTGAACCTGGCACCACTTGTTTACTTATTTATTTATTTATTCATTCATTTATTTTTATTAAACTGCAACTGAAAATTGAGTGAACAGTGACAATTTTAATACATGGTAATCAGAATAATTGCTGTTATTTTCTATCATTTCACAAATCCAGTTTCCCATGCATTTCCCATAATGTCTTGGTACAATATGCAACGCAAATATTCTGATGATTACTGATTGATTAGTGCAAGGTGTGGGAACAAGTCAGTCCATCAAGTCCAGGTGACTGGATTAGTAAAATGACAGAGAATAATGGAAAGTAATCCATTGATA
>JAPTGZ010000023.1:27808644-27821456 GCA_029814645.1 Fowleria isostigma | reverse complement strand
GAGATCAAGTGACATCCCAGTTTTGATCCATAGGGTTTAATATGATGTTGGTTCACACTTTGTAGGTATAAAAGCTTCAACTCTTCAGGGAAGAGTGTGTTCATGGGAATATTTGACCATTCCTCCAGTCTCCGCTTGAATTCATCCCAAAAGTGTTCTATGGGGTTGAGGTCAGGAGTTCTATGCAGGCCGTACGAGTCTAGGCAGGTGAGTGAATACTTTTGGCAATATAGTGTAGCATATAGTTTTGTATAGGCTATCTAAAGCCAAAGAAAAGAGAAACAGATGGGTCACTCAATTTGTAGAAACAACTGGAAACCAGGCAATGAATGAAACCTGGATTAGTGGTTCAATGGTAAAGTTAGCAGCAGATCCGTGGTATTTGACGTTCCCATTTTGTGTTGGGTAATGGGTAATGTTAATTTATTCTGTATATGTTTATTATAATTATTGTACTAAGTGCAATGATTAATGCACGAACCAAAAATAAATGCATTCATTCATATTCATGTTACAGGGAGACCAAGGCTCATTGAATCACCACAGACAACAACACCATGAAACCACCGCACGTCAACCAAACCAAACAACCGACTCCCCATTTACAATGCACAATATGCCAAAGGTTACACAAGACTGGTCATAGAAGTCCAAATAACTCTCCAAGCACAAAAATCACACTCAATGCAATGGTTATTTAATGAAATACTGCTGTCAAATAAATATCAGTTTAATTTTGCCAACAAATCTGTCCTTGAATTACAACCAGGCATCCAGGCTTTTGGATGCTTTCAGGCTTTGTATTGTATATTTTCCCGGCGTTGAAATCGGGTACATATAAACATCAGGATGCTTGATTTCTGGTGACATGTCAATGTTCGTAGACTACTTGTTGTTTGGTAGGTAATACGGATCAATGTCGAGTCCAACTGTCCTTAATTTCATGTCGTAGTCTTGTCTCGCTGTGTTTTCTAATACACTCCGCCATACTGGGCAGGTCTGTTTCACCACTCAGTCCAACTTTGAGAGGCGTGCCCTAGAGGGGAAGTGGTGTAAATGCATACCCTCTATTGGGTGGTCTGAAGAGAAGAAGTCCAAAATGAGAAGAAGAAGAATCCAGGCACACCAAAGAAACATCAATGTGGAACGGACTTGTTACTCTCCTCATAAAGAGTGCCTTTATTAAATGCTTGCGTTAAAGTGTTTGCCTTTATTCAGTGCTACCTGTTGCCTCTAGCTGTAGTGTGGCTGGTCTAGTTCACTTTGACTCTCATACTGTTTGGGATGTTGTCTCTTCAGTTGATTGAACAGGTTCATAGTGATGCTACAGACCTCTATGTGGAGGACGTGCAGACATGGAGCCCCACCCCCTTAAATTAAAGTTTCCAAAGGTAGGGAAAAGGAAAATGAGCTGACAAAAGATGGATGTACTATGCACAGACTGAATGCGTCCATTTGAGGTTTTATAGTTGAGCGTACCAAATCAGGTCGATGGCAAAGTCTTAAGTGTAGATAGACTTCGCCTGCCATATTAAGTTTCACTTTCACTGTACATACTCATTGCAGGGTATGTGTGGTCTGTCAACGCACCCGCATACCAACCCACCCCACCCCCCACAGTCGATTCTATGAACTATCTGCTTTGTCAAATCATTGATAGGTTCTAATCGTTCACAATCTAATGTAACAGGGTCAGTTATTAAGCAGCATGTTGGTATGTAAATATTGTACGAGTATTGTTATAATTACACAACATCTGTTTATTATATTTTAATTTATTGAGTTAATATCTGACAGGTTGAGCCTCCAAGTCAGTATGTGAAACTTTTAGACTAGAATAGAATCTTTATTTCCACATACACAACATACAGTACGCACACTGAAACTTATCCTCTGCTTTTAACCCATCACTAGATATGCATCACACAGACAGCATACTAGGAGCAGTGGGCTAGCCGTATCAGGCGCCCAGGGAGAAAATGTGTGTGTGTGTGTGTTAAATGCCTTGCTCAAGGGCACATCAGCCAATAACTCTCTGCTGGTCCAGGGAATCAAACTGGCGATCCTTCGGTCACTAGCTGACTCTCCAGCCGACTTTCTAGCCATCTCAACCATGGCTGCCCCAATTAATTTGAGTCTGTACCCCACGAGTTCTTTACAGTGTGACACCGCCCTCGATAACTGACATAATTGACGTTTTTATGCCTTTACCTCTTCCTTATTGTTCCTGATATCTGGGAGAGGTAAGTGGCTTTGCAGTTGGGGAAAATGTTCTGTTTTAGCCTTTACTTATTTCATTTTTAAGTGTACTGGTTAGGTCAAACTTTCCACCAAGTGCCGATGATGTACTAAAACCCATTTCTGTGTCATTTAATTTGTGTAGGGGTATATTTATGAGCAGGACTGACTGGAGGTTTTGTTATTTGTGCTGCTTTTGACAGGAGTCAAAGGAAAATAAATGGAGAGTACCTCCAAAGGTGAACACGTATGAGTCTCATCCTTAAACACAACGCAGTGTCCAACACAACTGGTTACACTAATATAATCATATCACACCCCCCTATGTTAAAATGTACAATTCACTAGTCACAGTGAATAAGGATGCTCGGAGTCTAACCAACCATCCTGGTTAGGTTTAGGAAAAGAGCATGGTTGGGACTAAAATAAAAATGAGAGGCTTTACCAAAAATTTTTTAATACAGGTTGTTTTTAATACCCTTAAACAGTTAACCTGTATTGTGAGGTTGGACTGAAAATCCTGTTGGACAAATTCTGATACCTTTCCAACTTTAGTATAAATTATTCAATTCCATATTTCAGTCTCTGGACTTGTTTGTTTGCTTGGTATTGTGAGGTATGGGGATGCTGTGGTTCTCATCTAATGAATGAATAATTTAAGCCATAACACTGAGTATTACATCTGACAAACTAGTTATATTTACATTAGATTGGTCATACTTATTTTATGGATCGGTGCATCCTTCTATATTGGAGAAGTCGAGTATATCAGACACAATGCATATCAACGGATAAACAGGAGCTAAAGTTACAAGCTTGTGGCCAGACGATTTGACAGGAAACAATGTGCAAATGTGTTAGTTACCCATATGTCTCTCCTGCTGGAACTGATAAAAGTTGACTTGAGGTCAAACACTGTTTAACTGAAATGTCAGTGGAATATAATGTACGCTGAAATTTTGACCTTAGCTCTGCCTGTGGATATTTTCTTAAATAGTGTGCAGCTTATTTTAGGCTTTTTCCAAAATTCCAACTTCAGCTTCACTCACATTTTATGCAGGACTGCATGATACCATGTTTATTTAACCCATAAAGACCCAAAAGCTGCTTTTGTAGTAGCTCCTAAATGAATTAGTATCTATTATTAACCTATCTTAATTGTTTTATAACTATTTATTGATATAGTATCCCCTTTATTTTGACTTTTTTTTTGTGTAATCTGTGTATTTTCATCTACAGTCATGGAAAAAAATTATAAGACCACCCATGTTTTCTTCAGTTTCTTGTTCATTTTAATGTGTGGTACAACTAAAGGTACATTTGTTTAGACAAATATAATGAAATCAACAAAAATAGTTCATAAGAGTTTAATTTCAGAGCTGATATCTAACCATTGTCCATGGTTTTCTTGATAATAACCAAAATCACATAAGTTCTTACATCAAATTGGAATTTCACCTCCTGGGACTAATACAGGAATATCTTATCTTATATTTATCTTATCTTATCTTGTCTTTTCTTAATAGCTATGGCATTGTACTGACAAAAACAGTGCTTTTAGACATTCTATGTTTTCTTTTCTGTCTGTTTTAGTCACATGATACACAGGAGTCAGTACTTGATTGCATAACCATTGTTTTTGATGACTTTTGATGGTCTTATAATTGTTTTCCACAACTTTATGTAATAGCGTCTGAGGGAATATTAATGCAGTAAAAGGGCCTGTAATTTCAGCATTTCATTTTGAAATCAATAGCGAAACATAACAGGAACACAATCAATTATTCAGCAACACAATCACGGCCAAGTGTCTGATGGTGTTTCTTTTTCTTTTTCGAGTATTTACTGCAAAACACAAAGGCACCGCCCAGACGTCTTTGCATTACAAAGTGATGAAGCAGTAGCACAGTCATAAGTGCTTATTCATGTGTGTTGCATCACTGTGAGCTCAGAGCAGCAGAACTCAACATAAATTTGACTGATGAACAGCGGTTCTGCCGTTCATACGATCAGTCACCTGAATAAATTTTCCAGATCAAATATTCCAAATAAAGCCCAGAGGCAGAATAGTGTTTTGGTCTGAATGCTTGATGTCGCCTGGGAGACACTGACGTCACAGAAGATATTAGGAAGAAAATAGCGTCTAGTAATTAGCACTCTCAATGTAGTGTGCAGGAAGTTAATGGTGTTCTAAGATTAAAAAAAAATAAAATATATATAAATAAATAACGCTGTGGGAGAATAGCACAGCGGGGTTGCCATAGAGCTTGTTGTGGAGAGTTTGACCAGTATGGGAGTATAAAGGGTTCAGCTATTGTGCAGCGCAGGAACCTTACATCATGGGTGGTCCGTTTCTGTTTCTGACTTGGTAATGGTTTGTTAACTCTGCACAAGCAAAAGATGAGGTTCGAGCTGTAATCAAACTTACATCTGCTTCAAGCCTGCTGCGCTGCTACCTGCTGAGACCTGTCATCTTGATGGAAACCATTCTACATCCTCCTTCACTTTGTCTCACATCTGTAATTTTTCATCAATTGGTGACTACAGACACAGATTGGAAAATAATAGAGGTGTTTGGAAGAAGTCCTCCCCCAGACTTAACTTGAATAATGATGATTCTGTGTCACGTTTATATATAGCTTTGTAATTACTGAAGGGGGGGGGGGGTGGCAGCACATTAGGTTTTTAGGTCTGGAACTATTCGCTGATATTTCTGCAGGAAGTAATATGAGAATTCATCAGTAAATAAACCTCCCCCAGTTGTGGGTTTTCTAACAAATCGGAGCGTTATTCATTTTTACCTTGCTTCTCTGTACCAGTCTCATTTTAAGTTCAATAAGCAACTGATAAAAGGAGGTCAGGACAAAAGAAAAACCTCTATATTCTCAAGCTTTAGTCACATATAGAAACAATGAAAGGGTAATTATGAAATGTTAAAATACTAAGAAAATTTTTTTGTCATACCTCATAAGAGGAGGTCTATTCTTGACCAAATTAGAATTTAACAGGGTGCTCCTTTTTCTGTAATTCATTACTTGGCAATAAATATATGCATGCAGCCAGGGACAGGCATAATGAGACAGCCACTAGAGTCTAATAAGTTGAATTCATTATACAATCAAGGTCTCAAGTCATTTGAGGAATTCAAATTTATGAAACACCTTCTAACCTAACGCATATCGACAAAGATCCTGCTTTCTTATTCTACTCTATAAATGAAGCCAGATTGATTGTTTATGGTGTGTCGTTGCTACAGACAGGATTTTAAAGCTGATACATCACTAACAGTGTTAACCACTAGACACTTCATAGTAGCTGAAGGGCCTTTTTTAGCATCTCTCGACAAGTGTTGACACTGTGGGTCACTCAGTCAATTAACTGAAAGAAAATGTACACTTTTGACAGCTGATCGTTGCAGGAATTTATGAAGCAAAAAGGTCAGACTGTTTTTAGACTCTGGTCTGGGAACACATGATGTTTATTCTGTTTTACTTTTATTTAAATATTTCTTTTGGCAAAAGATTCTCAAAACAAGTGTTGCCAGGCACAACAACCCCCACCCCTCGCACATCTTGTAGGTCATTTTTTGTATAGATCCAGCTGATGTTATCATGTCTATGCATGTGCTGATGTCAGCATGTCAGTATGCCTCTACATATGTGCCAAGTTTAAAGTAAATTGAAGCAAAATTGATGTTTTTACAGATATTTGAAATTTCACTTCTTATAAGTAAATGGGAGAAGAAAAAACACATCTATTGTGTGTCACTGGAAATCTATAAACCCAATTTGGTATGAATTGAACCAATAGTTTTACTGCAACAAACGTGAAATTTTGCCCATTATAAATAAATGGAGAAAAAAAATTAAAAATGCATCAAAATTTTAAACTTTGACCTACTTTTCTCAAAATATAATGACATCTATTCTTTGTCACTGGTAATCTATAAACCCTATTTGGTCTGAATTCAAACAGTAGTTTAGCTGCTACAGACATTTAAAATTTTGCCCATCATAAGTAAAAGGGGGGGTTGTTAAAAATTTTGTAAAAAATTTAATCTTTGACATACTTTTCCCAAAATATAATGACATCTATTCTGGGTCATATAAATTCATAAATCAAATCTTGTAGGAATTCAGTCAATAGTTTTGCTGCTATAGGCATTTGAATTCATGCCCATTACAAGTAAATAGAAAAAAAAAAATTACCGAAATTTGAAACTTTGACCTACTTTTCCCAAAATATAAACAGATCTATTCTGATCACTAGCAGTCTATAAACCCAGTTTGGTGTGAATTCAAATAAAAGCTTTGCTGATACAGACATTTGAAATTTTGCTCATTATACTTAAATAGGAAAAATAAAAATTTCAAAACTTCATTAAAAATTTGAACTTGGACCCACCATTCCCAAAATGTAATCAAATCTATTCTTAGTCACTGATGATCTATAAACCCAGTTTGGTATGAAGTCAACT
Source organism: Fowleria isostigma (assembly GCA_029814645.1). Lineage (NCBI taxonomy): Eukaryota > Metazoa > Chordata > Actinopteri > Kurtiformes > Apogonidae > Fowleria > Fowleria isostigma. Next base: position 27,814,741 of record JAPTGZ010000023.1, on the reverse strand, counting down.
GATAGTTTTACTGCTATAGTGTTAACAATCAAAGAAACAAACAAACCAAACCAAAAATAGTACCCCTTGCCTCCCCTTCAGGGGGCGGGGTAATAACTGATTTTTGTGAATTTTTTTGGAGGTGACTTGAATTAGGTTCAGTTTAAATGACTGAGCTGTAGGTTCGTGTTTCTTGGCCTTCATAATGTTTCTGGTGAGGTTAACTTTGCTTTGATGACGTAACACAGAGGAATGAGTCTTGTTGGTTATGACTGTGAAATGTCACCGAGTTACAGTGGCTGTGGCGATTCAGTCACTTTCATGGCCACAGAACGCCTTCGAGGAACTGTTCTGCAGCAGTTCCCAACACTTAGAGTCCCATCAAGGTTCCAGCTTCCTACAGGCGACGCGGAGGCCTCATCTGTCAACGCATCAGCGCTTTGGCACTGAAATTCAGTTTTCTTTGGTGGTGGGACTGTGACTCATACAGCATAAGTGGACTTGTTTTGGCTGCGGGCTTTGGGAGACATATCCCGTGGACTGTTTGCTGTCTGTGATGCAGATAGACAAGACAGTATCTCCCAGACACAAGCCAGCATTGTTTGTTTGGATTTACTTTAACGCCCCACTCTGGGCTCAGTTGGTTTCTCTTGGCAACGTTCCCCATCATCTGCCTGACCCTGGATTTAAAATATCTTCTACCCACAGACAAATAGGCTTCTGGGAATTATAAAAATGAAAGAGAAAAGTCATATGACATGGGACACTAATAGATGACGAAAGTGCAGCTCAAACACAGTCCTTAAATCCATGTTGTCTCCCCTATGGCCTGCATTAATGTTCTGGATTGACAGACCACCATAGTGGTACAGGAAACACTTCAATAAGAGTGGCTCTTCGCAAAAATAGAATGTTAACTCTTTCCATGTACAGCTATATTAGTTATATTAGTCAGAGATTAATGTTTAGTGTATATAGGTTAAAGTTTTATAGTTATATCCTATTCTATTTTGATATTCCTTTGATATATTTATATAAATATTTTTTCTACTATGCTCATTTTGCACCATCGGGCCTTGAGTCTTATAATTTAAGTTTTTATGTATGTAATGCACATATGGCAAATCTGACAATGAAGCTGACTTTAACTGACTTTGATAAAGACGATATATGACGACCCCCCCGTACCCTTAATGATGAGTTTTGATACCTCTGTTATATCACTAAAAACATTATTTGATGACCATTAGAACAGGTTCTGTTTGTCAAATGTGACAGATGCTGTGTTAAATGGAGGTGACAACCAATAAGATTAAATAATTTTTCTTTTTCTTTTTTTAAAATGTTTGTTCTTGATTTTTTTTTTTTGTATCTAAACATTTTTTTTTTTTACATTTATTTAATTTATTGTTTTTAATTTAAAAAAAAAAGTTTTTTAATCCATGTTTAATTTTATTTTTTTTTTTATCAAATTATAATAATAAGAATTTTTTGCTGGATTTTCCTGAAGTTTGCCAATGTAGTGACGATTGTAGCCACTGTAAAAAGAAATAACACACCAGAAAAACACACTGTTCCATGGGTAGCCCTAGTGACATATATATGGTTTGTTCCTAGTAGGCATCCAAGGGGGAAAGAGTTAAGTGGCATCCAACAGTTATGTCACAGTAATAATAAAGCATCAATAAACAAGCCTGAAATAGACACTATAGAAAGTATAGTTCATTATGGGTGTGTATTATGGTTAGACATATTACCCGGTATTGAAGTGTACTGTAATAAATCCTTCCCCTAATCCACGGTGACTTTTACGAGTGTGTCAGATCCAAAAGTAGCACAGTGAAAAGAGAAGGGTGTGGGTTTACCCCTCAGATAACCTTCCTGAACAATAGTCTAGCTCTAGAGGTTTAACACTCACAGCCAAACCTCATGCAGCTTAGCCCAGAAATAGACATGACAGATAGACTGGAGACCTGGACAGCTCTTTCACACCTTAAGATCTGCGAGGTCACGGAGGGCAGTGGTCACAGACAACCTTACACTGAACTGCCAAGACTACCTCGACTGAGAGCGGATAATACTGCGCACTACTCCACATCCAAATGCTAATGGTGTTTTGGCAGCCGGTTTATATGGCCTGTTAGAAAATCTTCAAATGCAACGTAGGCCGTTCCAGCCATCATTATTGGAAGTGTTGGTTGACTGACCGTCGTACAGGGATTGCACCTCATTAATGAGGCTGTCCTGGTTTTGACCCTCAGAGTGTGAACTCACCTCAGTTTCCAAGGTTTGGCGGATCTTCTGTGAATAATAACTTCCTATTATACCCCGAAATGCTCCGTGAACGTCAGTGAGTTCATCTCTAAGCTCTAATATTATAATTTTGCGCACAATGTTCCAAAGTCTCCACTAAAAGGTTCCATTGACCTAATTTTTGTGACTATGGAGTGTGGAATATTTTTTTTTTTTTATCATTGAAATGACAATAGCAGAGGTACCTGCTGTTATTGGTTGATAATATGTAGACATTATTATCATTCCCATTTGAATTAATAGTCATTTCTAAAGAGAAGGATTATAGTGAGCTATTATATGAGATACTGAAATACAAATTTGGGACCATAATGGCTGACACATTATAAAAACATTGCATGTGACATATTACATATTACTTTTATCATGTTTCTGCGCACATGCTATAGTTGCTCATACATACAGTGTTCAGCATAAATGAGTATGTCCTAACAGATTTGTCACAAAACCTTTAGTTTTCCGTGAGAATCAACATTTTTTATGTGACACTATACAACATATGTTCTCATTTAAGGAAATGTTTCTATGAAACTCAGTTTTGTCCAAATTTTTTTGAAACTGTGCTTATGTTTATTGAGATATTGATTAAAATCTTACTTTTCAAAGGGGGTGTACTCATTTATGCTGAGCACTTTAATTACAACAAGACTTTCCTACATTTTCCTGAAGGAAATGTAACGTGTGTGCTTGCCTCTTGCAGGATTGGTGGGTTCTGCTAGATGTGATGTAAAAGCAAGTAATATTACCAAAGACAGACTGGTTATAAAGAACTACATTTATTTCTTTTTAAAGTTATGTTGTTCTACATTGTATTTGTATGTACAAGTTATTTATGAGAGAACATTCTTGGAGAGTAAAACAAAAATCTCTGTATTTTAAAGTTTAAATGAAGTCTCTAGCCCTGGTCCTCAAGGGCTACTATCCTGCATGTTTTAGATGTTTCCCTCTTCCAACACACCTGATTCAAATAATAAGCCTATCATCAAGTTGTGCAACAGACTGATAATGACCATCAGGTGAAAAAGTCAACAGTTTTGTTTTTCCCATTGAAAATGAATGTAGTTTTTGATAATGTTTTTGTGCAAAAATCAAACAAGATATCATTACAGCATGATGACATGGATAATCTTTGGGCCAAGCCGGACATTTTTGTATTGACAGTACTAATTTTAGGATCAATCATGTGGGACTGGTCGCCACTTGAAAATTACCCAATTCATTTCGGATGGACAAATTTGGCCGTCTTTGTTTTTTGTGCAACTTTAACAAAATCCGTGCATCAGAATGTCAATCCAGGTAATAGCACATCTTTCAAAAACGGGCTGCACACTTTTGTAATATATGTTTTGGTCTATTTTCAACACTCTGGGTTGCATTTTTTTTGCCAAAGTTTTTTGTATAAGTCATAAGTCAGTCTGAGGAACAATAGTCCCTTGTACCTTGGATTGCAGAATGCAGAAAAAAGTTGTTTGACCACCCTATGTTTTCTTCAATTTCTTGATCATTTTAATGCGTGGTAAAACTAAAGGTACAGATATAATGATAACAACAAAAATAGCTCATAAGGGTTTAATTTAAGAGCTGCTATCTATCCATTTTCTATGGTTTTCTTGATAATAACCAAAATCACGTCAGTTCTTACATCAATAGTTAAAGAATTATACTGACAAAAACAATGCTTTTAGACATTCCATGTTTTATTTCTAGTCACATGATACACACAGGAATCAGTACTTGATTGCATAACCATTATTTCTGATGACTTTTGATGGTCTAATTATATTTTTCCATGACTGTATATACAGTACAGCTGAGTTCACATAACTGCATTTTCAACTGACAAAAAAAGATGTAATACATAACGTGCTTGCCTGCTGGTAGATGTCTTTTTCTTAACATTAATTGACTATATTTCTCCACTATCTGTATCTAGTCTCATACAGAGTTGCTGCTATGGAGAAGCAGCGAGGCATTGAGGGAACATCAGGATTTCTTTATTTTGATGTCGACAAATGACAGTAAAGTGACATATTTATATTTCCTGGTTATGTTATAATCTGTCCTAAAATTGGGAATAAAAAGCATTTAATACATGCATTTCCTCACAGATGTTACGTATTTTGACTTTTAAATGAAAAAAAGCTCCATCTCTTACATCCATTCCTGCTGTTTGTGTGTCTTACAAACAGCAGCATTGTGTTTTAATGATGAGATCCATGGTCAGTGGAAAGAAACCGAAAAAATGCTTTGTTTAGAGGGAGGGCAACAAACTTCAGAGACTTGTCTGTATCTACTATGGCTCCGAGGCCCATTTGTTCCTTGGTTTTGATAGTCCTTGGCGTAATGCTGTTATTTCTTTGCTAGCTTGCATAACCCAGACAGAAAAAAAAGCGCATATTGAAGCTGCTAAAGATTCATAAGATGTAGAGTATATAAAACAGACCTGTGCTTTGAGTTGTGATCAAACGTGTCTAAAATTGGCAAAAACACTTCCGACTCGGAGAAATATTTTTCATTGATTTTCTTCTTGTAGCAAAAGCAAATTTGATGATGCATCGTCATCTGTCCTAACTGAGTCCGAAGCGAGTGATCTTTAACTCTCTCCCTCTTAAAAACGACATTTGATGGCGCCACCCCATCCTTAATTTTGACACCTATGTTTTATCAATACAGACGTGATTTGACGACCATTAGAGCAGGTTCTGTTTTTTCAAATGTAACAGATGCTGTGATAGGTGGAGGTGAACACAACCCATACTAGGACAACCAATAGGATTCAAGGATACATTTTCTTTCTTTTTCTTTTTCTTTTTATTTTATTTATGTATTTATTTTTTAAATTTTTTTTGTAGTTTAACATTTTGTTTGTTTCTTTTATTGGGAAGGTTCTTAAAATAAAATTAAAAATTAAAATTTTTTATAATAATACACATTTTCACTAGTTTTTCCCAAAGTTTGCCAAAGTAGTGACAATTGTAGCCACTGCAAAATGAAACAACACACCAGCAAAACTAAATGTTCTATGGATAAACTAGTAACATCTATATGGGTTGTTCTTAGTATGCGTCCAGGGTGGAAAGAGTTAATGCAAATCCAGAAGTTGTGTTCCTTTAGTCCTCTCACTTGCCACTTCCTGTTGACACTGTCGAATTTCAGCACTTACCTTCACTCACACATCCTGCTTTTATCTGGTGATAAAAGCTTTTTCTCTATACTGGAAGGCTGAGCCAAAGTGACTGTTTTACACCTCCAGTTTCATAAGAATCAGCCTGTGTCTGACATTGATGGTTAACCCTTTGTTGACGCTGTGTATATCACCTGTCTTCTCTTATTATGCAACACCTCAGCAAGGAGGGTGAACCAGACCGAAAGCTTCATCTGAAAATGTATGGAAGTATTTCACCCAGTCGGCTCTGCTTCATCACTTTGAAGACTAATTTCAAGGGGATATATGTAATATATGAAGAGTTCTACTCCAATATGCTCTAAATCAGTTTTAATACTTTTCAGGAAAATGACATTTTTACCTCGACCCACAAATTTTATTAATATTTAATTTATCCTGTTAAACTGGTTTATTGACTAAGTCTGAACATGTTGAACAATGGTTGTTAAATCAAACAACATTTTTGATTATAAATTCATAGTTAATTTTTTTTTCAAAACACTAAAAAATCCATCCATCCATTCTTTTTTTTTTTTTTTTTTTTAAATTGATGGTCACTGTCGTAAAACAAATGATAAAAAAAACCCCAAAAGAAACAAGAGAACATGCAAAATATGACACCAGACTTGTACTAGAAAT
>JAPTGZ010000023.1:27616067-27631717 GCA_029814645.1 Fowleria isostigma | reverse complement strand
AGCAAAATTGAGAATTATTATATCAAAAACAGAGAAAACTGAAGAAAAAGTGATGTTTTGAGCAAAATCTCTCATTAACTGAACATAAACCCAGTGAGTCCATCTACTGTCATTGGGTTTTACTGGTGAATCAATGTTGTAGAAGATGACAGTGTTTCCACGGTGACAATGGAGCCTTTGAACCTCCAAATGGGTCATATCTGATGACCATGAAAAGATGATAAACTGTACTTTACACCAGTTATTTACATGGATTAGTGGATCAACAGGTATTAAAGAGTTTAAACCAATACATGGTTTTGGTAGATGGTGGATGTTTGGGTCTTTATGGTTAAAAAAAAGGTTAAATATAGATAAAGTTTCATTGGGAACTGACACAAAAGTAGTGCTGGGTCTTTATGGGTTAAGCCAAGATTTAGTTCTGGTGAAGAACATTTCTCAGAACTATTTACAACTCTGTGAAAACAATAAAGTTAAATGAGGCATCAGACTCATGCATAATGTATATTGACTAATCATTCAATTTATGTTAGAACATAAAGAAACAGTGAAAGATTCATCTTCAAATCGAACATCTTGAACACATTAAACTTTTATTTGTTTGCCACAGACGATATAATTTAAAAATGTGATGAACAAAATTTACAACTTTGGGTTTTTTGGTTCACACAAACTTTGCTTTAATCTGTAGTGAATCAATGGCAGAGGAATCTGAGGAATCCTCCAATCACTAATCCTTCACTCCCCCAATGTGTTTTCCCTCGCCCCCTCCCCTCATTTCCACCTCCCAGGAAGAGAAGAAGTGTTTCGTCTGCAACTCGGCGACACCCTACGACGAGCTGGCCAATCAAACCAGTAACCATCGTGTGGAGAACGTGGTCACAACGTTTGCGCCCAACAGACTGAAGACATGGTGGCAGTCAGAGAACGGTGAGAAAAGCCACAAAGGTCAGAGGTCAGCTCCGCCCCCTCAGACTTCAGAGCCCCAGAGTCAGTCACATGTGTCGTTTCAGGTTCAAACACACAATTAACTGATTACAGATCAGCTGATGTTCATTTATTGACCTTATGAAGCGCAGGAAGAGTCACAGCTCTGTTTAGTCTACGTCATTCCCCAAACCAGACTCTGTGTTTAGACATGTTTATGTTTTTTAAGAGAGCCTTTAAATCAGTGGTTTTTCAACCGGTCTGGACTTTAGGACCCACGATCATCCAACAACAAGCTGTGACCCAAATTTATAAAAGTTAAACTCCTCAAATGTATTTAATATAAAGATGGTGTGTTTTGAACCTGAATATCACAATATGAAAATACACAAGTCAAGTTTAAGGATAAAACAAACTGACCAGCAGGTGGCGATGCTAAATATGGAAATATCACCTTAAACACTAAATTAGGTACAAGACTTGTAGAGTGACTCGCTACTCCCTCTAGTGGACACATAAATCGTCTGGCCCGTCAGTGTTAGTAAATTCAGTTTTTATGTCTGAAACTTTGACATCTTTGGCAGAACCTCAGAGATTTTTATTCTAAGCACTATAATGAACATTTTAGGTCATTATTTTAAAGTAAAATGACTACGTGTATCCCCTTTCATTTTATTCAATGTTGACTTTTTTTTTTTAAATCATAATGGCCATGAATATTTTTATCATGGTACAATTTCAAATCAGTGATAATGAAAGTTCTTTATTGTTTTAAGTAGGACTAGTTTGGTTTGGAGTCTGGGTAAATGTAATTGTTTTGGTTAATTGTATTCACAACCTCAAACATTTCATACCACAGTTTTAATAATTGCAAGATATTTTACAGGCAACACTCAGTCATAGTCGGGAAAAAACTCAATGACAAGGCTCAGCACTGATAATAACTGTTCTGTCAGACTCAAAACTTACCTTTGATTAAATGACTGATTGAATCCTCATCAAGGGATATTTCCAGAGGGTTACTGTGGTTTCTTAACAAGCTTTCTCCACATTTTTTGCTCTGTAGTGTTATTAAACTACAAAGAAACCACACATTATGACCTGCCCTTTTTCTCAGCTGGTGCCATAAATTTAATCTTGTGATGAAAGGATGGAACATCAAACTTTTATTCATCCTTTACTGTTTTCATAGAAGTTTTAATCCATCGTGATTCACAGTTTAATCATCACAGCTGCACATATAGTGTCTGGTGGTCAATACAGCTTGTTTCATCTGTATATTATTGATTTAATCTGAAAAAGCATGCCATCTATGAATTCTCTAATTATTCTTGAAGGTTTGGAGAATGTCACCATCCAGCTAAACCTGGAGGCGGAGTTTCACTTCACCCACTTGATTATGACCTTCAAGGTGAGTCAGTTGAGCTGCAGTGCATTCTGGATATTTACAGGCTGAGACATGAACTTACCTGCAGAATTTTATAGGAGAACTTGATAACATTTTTTACCTTGGTTAAACAGTTTCGAAGTAATTGTGATGGTTAAATGTCTTGTTATGGGGAGAATGGAAGCCCTCTGCCGTCCCATTAGCGCCTCTAGGGTCGAATCTGCTTCCTGCAACTTCTTGGAGCCATCCCAGTACACTTAAGATCTCGTCTCGGTGGTTCAAGATTTCATGTCATCACGGTTTATGGCACTAGGGGGGGCTGTTCTCAGGATCCAATAACCAAAGGATTGGCGGTTTGAATCCCACCCTGTCCTAGTCATGTGCTATTGTGTCTTTGGGCAAGACACTCAACCCACCTTGCCTCCAGTGTCACTCACACTGGTGTATGAATACGTATGAATGTTTGGTTGTGGTCAGAGGGGGTGTTAGTGGGCAGCTACGCTTCTGTCAGTCTGCCCCAGGGCAGCTGTGGCTACAAATGTAGTTTACCACCACCAGAGTGAAAACGAGAGCGCAAATAAATAATGAAAAGCGCTTTGGGTGCCTTTAAAAATGCTATAAAAATCTAATCCATTATTTTTATAATTACTACCACATAAACATAACTCCAGCTAGGTACCAATAGCTAACTAAAGACAAGCCAACCATGCCTTCATTTCAAGGTGTTTAGCATGACAGAGCCAGCACAGATACATTTGGTATACTCTATGTATTTCAGTGGATTTGTATTCTTGATGATGCTATTGATTGTAACAGTGTTAACTCGTTTATGAACTTATTTTATGAACAATGCCTAGATGCTTGGCAAACGGAAATGTTAGCATATTCATCCGTGTCTGGCTTTGTTAGCCGCACAGCTGGAGAGAGCTACCCGAGCTACCCTGACGCTAGGCCTACAGCCACTAGCGCCGCACTGCTAACATTAGCCACAGAACTAAAGAGCAGCTCTAGTTATGCAACCTCCTCCTTGAAGTGAATACAGATTTCTGAAACTTCAGTGTCTGGCTAAAGTTTCCCATTCTGCTCCACTCCAGTAGCATAATCCATTGCTATTTTTTCCCTTCTCGTCACCAGCTTTATTGAAAACCAATACACTTGGTCGTAGGGGAAGGATTAACTGTTGGTTTTATGACAGTGAATATGTACTCTGAGGGAGGTCCACTGAGAAAAATGCTACAAAACTAACGAAGAACCAAAAACAGCGAAGAACCAAACTGTAAAATTTTGTCTAGTTCCCCTTTAAAATGTTGGGGTTCTGCAGAGTTGATAAAAATCTGTATTTACTACTTTCGTCAGGATCATTAAATGGTTGTTTCAGACCTGTTTCCTTTTGATTAGTTTTTTAAATTTAATTCTTAATGCTAGTTCTTTGTCCTTTTTTACTGATTATTAATCATCATTAAAAACACCACACTTTGTTCTGCTTTAACACTTGCTCCTCCCACAGACGTTTCGTCCTGCTGCCATGGTGATCGAGCGGTCAGCTGACTTTGCCAAGACCTGGCAGGTGTACCGTTACTTCGCCTATGACTGCGAGTCGTCTTTTCCCTCAGTTTCCCGTGGTCCCATGCAAAAGGTGGACGACGTCATCTGTGATTCCCGTTACTCTGACATTGAGCCGTCGACAGAAGGAGAGGTACATACTAGAAAACAGGTCATAGCACACAGGGTGGGTTTCCAAAATAAAAGTCTTGTGTCAATTTGATGGCATTTTTTTTTTTTTTTCAGGTGATTTTCAGAGTTCTGGACCCAGCGTTCAGGATCGATGACCCGTACAGCCCCAGAATTCAGAGTATGTCACCTTAGAAATAGACTGAACAAACCAGCATGTCAACAACATTAAATAGAATCAGGCACAAACTTCACAAAATTACATTACATTTTGAATATTATAAAAGATTTATAGAAATTATTACTATGAACAAAATATAGGAGAAAAACAGTGAAATGTTTTGTTATGAAATGAACTGCATTTGGAAGTAGAACTTAAAGGTTGGGAAGACTGACCCAAAAGTAATCAGATTTTGGATCATTTGAGCACTTCCTGAAATTAAACTATGTGGAGTTTAAAAGTAAAAATCAGGATTTGGTGATGTAGTTAATAACTCATACACATCTGATATATGAGATGACTACAGGCTACAATAGAAAAACACATCGGAAACCACTTGTTTAATCTTTAACAATGATATTGACATTTTTAAAAGTCTACAATGAACAGGGAGCAAAAAGAATGCAGGGTTTGTACAGGTGCTTGAAAGATTAGATTTTAGATTTATGGTTTTTTTTATATTAACTCTGCTAGGTTATGGCAAGCTACTTACAGAGAGGTGATACATTAAAAAAAAAAAAAAACAATGTCAAAAAAGAAAAATAACAGATGCAGTCAGGTTGACTCCAGGTACATTTTTATCTTAAACTTTGTCTCACTGTGAGGGTGTCTGAAGAACACCTAGTGGCTTTCTTTTTTTCGGATAAAACTTTGTTTTCTGCTTTAATTTCTAAACTTTTTCCTATTATGAAACACAATTTTAGATATTAATAGCATAATACAACGTACATCATTGTGATAAAAAGTGGGAAAAAAAAACAATCATGAGTATGTGTTTTACTGTAGATATGTATTTTACTCCAGCAATAAGGTGCTGTGCTAGAATATTTTTAAACTGACCCTTAAAAGTGCTTGAAAAGTTCTTGAATTTGACCTTGAAATATGAGCATAAACCCTGACAATAGCACTTCCGATTTGTAGTGTAAGTATGAAGAAGCAAAATATGGATATCTACAGTCAAATTTGGAATTACTTTCCACAACTAGTTTTTCATGTGTTGCTGATGTTTGTTCAGATATGTTGAAGATTACTAACCTGAGGGTGAAGTTCACCAAACTGCACACACTCGGAGACAACCTGCTGGACTCTCGAATGGAAATCAAGGAGAAGTATTACTACTCTGTTTATGACATGGTGGTCAGAGGAAACTGTTTCTGCTACGGACACGCCTCTGAGTGTGCCCCCATCGAGGGAGCCAGCAAGACCAGAGAGGGCATGGTGAGGATCAGGCGGTGATGCAGGGGTAAATACTGATTCATTATGATAATTATATCAGATGTACTGATGAGCGTCTGTATCTGAAGGTTCATGGTCACTGCATGTGTAACCACAACACCAAAGGACTGAACTGTGAACAGTGTCAAGATTTTTACCATGACCTGCCGTGGAGACCAGCTGAGGGACGCAACACCAACGCCTGCAAAAGTAAGACTTTATATCAACATTATACCACAGACGAATAGTGAACCAAACAACCATTAACCCATAAAGACCCAAACAGCTCTGTAGTTACCGTGGAAACACCATCATCTTCTGCAACATTGATTCACCAGTAAAACCCGTGGAGTTGGATCAATGACAGTGGATGGAGACACTTGTTTTTACGTTCATTTATTGATATATTTGCAGTAAATGTAATTTTTTCTTCAGTTTCTTCTGTTTTGATATAATAACCTTTGAATTTTCTCTGAGTTTTTATGAACATCTACATAAATATTGGAAATTAAATATGGAAAATTACATGATTTACATAAAAAAAAAAAGCAACATACAGATTATATTAAATGTTGATGAATCACTTAAGAAAGGTTAAATAGAGAAAAATTCATTTGAGAACAAAAGCAGTTCTGGGTCTTTATGGGTGAAACATTAGAAGTGTAAATATTCCTCGATTATTTACTCAACCAAATATGGTGTTATTGTGGTGAAGTGATTGGAAAGTACTTAGACAGTGTTGATGAGTAATGGAATACATCTAATGGGATTACATATTTAGAATACAAAATATGAGTAACTACTCCATTACAGTTACAATTTTAATACATGGTAATCAGAATACAGTTATATTTTAAAAAATCAGTAGATTATTTTTCATTATTTTCTGTCATTTCACGTATTTCTCATAATCCCTTGATACAATATGCAACGCAAATATTCTAATAAATATTGTTGAGTGCAAGTTGTGGGAGCGACTCAGTCTGTCAAGTCCAGGTCAAGATAAGTCAGAGGTGGGGCCAGAGCTGGCAGATTAGAGCCAGGACAAGAAGAACACATACCTTTGGAAGTACAAGCAGTACTTCACCTTAAAGAGAGATAAGGAAGGAAAATGACATATTACCATGAAGTACAATAAGAAAAATACAGATGTGTATATTTTAACATTGAGACATTTTTTTTTGTCTCTTTTTCTATAACCAGACGAAACACCAATAAGTTCCTTTGGGTTGTACTAGTACATCACATGTTCATATGTGTTTATGAGGCTTAGACCAAATACATTCACCCAGCTCTAAAACAGAACACATGACAATCATTCTGTTTACAATGTAGTAAACATGGTGTGATTTACTACATTCATATGGTATTAAAATTCAAGAAAATGTAATTTGTTGAACAAACTGAGGAAACACAGAGTCAAGCCTTTTACACGGAGCCAAGCATTTTTGACAAGTTTCACTTTGTGTTCTACTCGATCCCAATCTGAAATGTAATCTGAATTCCAATCACTTCCAGCCTCATTCAGCACCTGCTTGAGTTGTTGAGTTTTTTTCTCCTTGTTCCAGTTCACTAATGTGACATTTTATCCGAATTTCCTGGAAAGGAATGAGCAGCTCAGGGTCTCATTGGGAGATCACAGCATTTCCTGCCATATAGTCCGCAGATGTCTTATAAAACTACATAACCAGGACTTAAATATACCTTCAAGTAAACATGAAAAGTAAAATTACAGTTCATAAAAGTGCTCTGACAGTGTAAATAGAGAAAAATACACTTTATTGAAGTAAAAAGAGTAATTACCTCAGTCTCTGAGTAGCACTAAAATGATTATAGTCGAAATGATTTGTAAAACGACTTCTTTCTTCTTCTTCTTCTTCTTCTTTATTCTTCTTCGTTCTTCCTTTGCTCTTCTTCCTTCTTTGTGCTTGCTTCATTCTTCTTAATTCTTCCTTCGTTCTTCCTTCATTTTTGTTCTTTCTTTATTCTTCCTTCATTCTTCTTCTTCCTTCTTCTGTCTTCATTCTTCTTTCTTCTTCGTTCTGTCTTCATTCATTCTTTGTTCTTCTTTCTTCCTTCTTCCTCTTTTATTGTTCTTCATTCTTCTTCTTTCCTCTTCTTCCTTCTTTGTTCTTTTGCTTCTTTCTTCTGCTTCTCCTTCTCCCTATCTTCTCCTCCTTTTCCTTCATTCTTTTTTGTCTTCTTTCCTCTTCTTCCTCCTTCGTTCTTCCTTCTTCGTTCTTCTTCTTCCTTCTTCTTTCTTTGTTCTTCTCCTTCACCTTCTTCCTCCTCTTCCATCTGCAGGGTGCAACTGTAACCATCACTCAGACTCGTGTCATTTTGACATGGCTGTGTTTGTGGCCTCTGGAAATGTCAGCGGAGGCGTCTGTGACGACTGTCTGCACAACACAGCTGGACACAACTGTGAGCAGTGCAAACCCTTTTACTTCCAACATCCAGAGAGAGACATCAGAGACCCCAACATCTGTGAACGTGAGTCCAGATTGGTCTGAATTTACAGATTTGAAAGTTTCAACAGCAGGAATCTGGTACTTTTGTTGCATTATTTTGTTTTTCAATTTATTGTGTGTAAATGTCCTTCAGTGAGGCTTTTGAAAGGACATAATGTGACCCATAGCCATGTGATGAAGGTAAAATGCTTCTTCTAAACTTTATGTTTTGGGTGTTTCCGTAGCCTGTAGCTGTGACCCTCTGGGCTCTTTGAATGGAGGGATATGTGACGGGATGACGGATGTTCGGGCCGGTCTAATCGCTGGTCAGTGTCGCTGTAAGGTCAATGTGGAAGGGGAACGCTGTGAACGCTGCAAACAGGCTCATTATGGCCTCAGCGATGATCCTGAAGGCTGCAAAGGTACGACAGAAAACATTAAGGATGATATGTAGCACACAGACAATGATAAACCCCTGTGAATATGGCTGATGATATGTGTGTCACTGTTGTGAATGTCAGCGTGTACATGCAGCCCTCTGGGAACAGTTCCTGGAGGAAATCCTTGTGACAGCGAATCAGGAAGCTGCTTCTGTAAACGACTGGTGACCGGACGAAACTGTGACCAGTGTGTGGTGAGAAAACAACATTTGCAATTTATTGTTATGTGCAGGGTTTGTACGGGTGCTTGAAATCCTTCAAAATGCTTGAATTTTAATGTTGTGTTTTCAAGGTCTGAGAAGTGCTTTTATTTGAGTTTAAGTGCGTGAAAGTGCTTTCATTTTGAATATTAGCTCTTTCAGTTTAGATGGCAAGCCAAAGCTACTTAAACGAAGGATATACATTTTTAAAGATAAAAATTTATGACTAAAAAGAAAATTAGTGGGTGTTCTCAGGTCAACTTCAGGTACATTTTTATCATAATCTTTGGCTCAGTGTGAGTGTGTCTGAAGCGCCCTTTTTTTTTTTTTTAGATAAAACTTTGTGTTCTCCTTAAATGAATAAAATGTTTTGCTATTATGAAACATAACATTAGATGTTCATAGCGTAAAACAATGTACATTGTGATAAATGTGACAAAAAATAATCATGAGGACATGTATTTCTGTAGATATTTATTTTACCCAGCAATAAGATGCTGTGCTGGAAAAATTTGAAAATGGCCCTTAAAGTCCTTGAATTTGACCTTAAAAAATGTTTACAAACCATGTACATAATCTAGACCAGGGGTGTTAAACATGTGGCTTGCAGGCCAGAACTAGCCTGGTAAAGGTTGGTTTTTGGGAGGAATTTGCAAAGTGCAAAAATTACACTGAACATATTAACAGTCAAGAGTATTGAACTTGTTTAAGCTCAGGTTCCGCATACAGACCAATGTGATCTCAAGTAAAGTCACAACATAATAAGCTATAAATAATGACTCCAAATTTTCCTTTTTTTTTTTTTAACATACATTATGCTTATAAATAAAGACAAATTTTTCACTTTTAAAATGTGACAAATATGAACAACCTGAAATATCTAAAGGAATTTAAGTGCGATTTTAACAATATGATACCTGTTACTTACTGTTAGAATTGATCTGTTATGAACATGTATAATATGATAAGTTGAGGCATAATATTGATAAAATTCATTTATTTTTCTTAAGAAATGTAAGTTTTTCAGGTTGAGTTGTCATTAGTTATAGGCTATTATGTTATTGTTTGACTGGTCTGGCCCAGTTTAGATCATATTGGGCTGTGTGTGGCCCCTGAAAGAACATGATGTCGTATCTTTCACGTCATCCTCAGCTGAGTTCATGGTTACAGATGAATTTGTTCACATCAGTGTGTGAAGAAGTAAAACACTGACCCATCAGACTTGAGTGTCTTCTTGGTCTGTTCTATTGTTAACACAGCTGAATCAGAAAGAAACAAGCGACTGCCGTGAGGCGGTGGGGGGTCGCGGCGTGTGTTTATTGCGCTTATTCTGTGTGTGTTTGTCTGTGGAACAGATGAAAGCCTGAATGACTTCCTCTCAGGTTTTACAGACAGAAACAAGCTGGGAGGTCTGAAATTAACATAATGACATGTTTTCAACATCTGTGTGTGTGTTTGCGTCTTCAGTCTGAACACTGGGGTCTCAGTAATGACATGGACGGCTGTCGACCATGTGACTGCGATCTGGGAGGAGCCATCAACAACCAGTGAGTTCCCACTAAGTAAACATATAACAGCTGATAGGGGGGGATATGGACGAACACAGGGTTGGCCAAAAATTGCAGTCCCAGTCCCTTTTCCCAGATCAAGGTGAAGGAGACGTTGGAAGGAGAAAACACCTGTTGGAAACTTTCACTTCCACTCATCTCTATAATTATGCAACAGCAGCTGGTTTTGATGTGGGTTTATTCTGGTGAAACTACAGGGCCAAATCAAACAGTGACATGGGGACACATTCCATGTTCAATAAGCTCTGTGTTTAAACTAAATAATTTCTCTCCGTGTTTAACACATGTATGAATAGGTCTCAGTAAGTACTTTGACATGACACTTGTTACAATTTACAGAAACAAATTTGGAGGTAAAACTACTTAAATTCCTGCTGCATGATACAGGGACTCACAATGAACAGGTTCATATAAGTACTTGAAATCCTTGAAAATGTTTGAATTTCAATGTTGTGTGTTCAAGGTCTGAAAAGTGCTTGAATTTTAGTTGAAGTGCTTGAAAGAGCTTGGAATTATAATCAAAGCTACTTACAGAGAGGTGATACATTTTGAAAAATAAAACTTTATGTCATAAAAGAAATTTTCCAGGTGTTCTCAGGTCGACTCCAGGTACATTTTTATCTCAGACTGAGTGTACCTAATGAATGCCAAGTGGTTTCCCTTTTCTTGGATAAAACTTTGTGTTCTCCTTTAATTTCTAAACTTTTTGCTATTATGAAACATAATTTTATATGATTATAGCACTATTTATTTAACCTTTATTTAACCAGGAAGTCCCTTGAGATAAAATGACCAAGAGGCACATCAGTGCAAGACAAATGAACAAATATGTGTGTTCTTCATGTATTCTGACATTATGTTTCCTGTCGGCCTGCAGGTGTGATCAGGTGACTGGTCAGTGTGTCTGCAGAGATCACATGTTCGGTCGCCGCTGTGATCAGGTTGAGTCCGGGTTCTACTTCATCGCTTTGGATCACTACACGTATGAGGCCGAGGATGCCAAGTTTGGACCTGTGAGTCACCTTTTAACCTTTGACCTCTGGGCTTTTCACCTTCTTTGCTCTGTTTGTTGTGAGATTACGTGTAGGACAGGCGTTAGAGGTGATATAATGTGTCTGTGTCTTCAGGGAGTGACAGTGGTGCCAAGGCCACACCCCCTCGACCGCAGTCCCACCTGGACAGGCATCGGCTTGGTCAACGTCCCCGAGGGAGCCTTCCTGGAGTTCTCTGTGGACAACATCCCTCATTCCATGGAGTATGACATCCTGATCCGTTACGAGCCTCAGGTAAGGACATGATTATTTTATTGGTTCTTAATGCTTTATATTTACTGTGCTTTTAACCTTCTGTACATCACTTCGGTCCACTGCGGTTGTTTTAAAGTGCTTTATAAATAAAGTTGGATTGGATCGGATTATTAGGGCTTTCTTCAGCTTCTTCATTCATAGTTTTTATGTGCAACCTGGAAATGCAGATAAAATTAAGCTTTTATCTTTAAACCATTAACCCTCTGCAGCTGCCTGACCAATGGGAGGAGGTCCTGATGACGGTTATGAGACCTGGACCAATCAGAGCAGATAGCCGCTGCATCAACACCGTTCCCGACGATGATCACCAGATGATCTCACTTCACCCCGGCTCACGGTACAGTTTCCTAAAGTAGTTTTTCTTCTGCTTCTTCTCCTTCTTCTTCCATCTGCAGACTGCAACTGTAACCATTTATGATGATGATGATGATGATGATGATGATGATGATGATGATGACATTTCTGTTTAACAAAAAATTAAGTTTGTTCAAAATGTTGCCTCTGTGTTCTTCTGTTTTGGTTTACAGCATTTGGCATTAAGGAGGCTTTGTTTTTTTTTTCAATTCAAACCGTTAAAGTTTGCTTTTATAGAGATTACCTGCCCAACAGCTTGCATGCAAAATGTTTTTTTTAATGAAAGACTTGTTATTTTTTTGGGTGCTGTTTTGCTACCTTTTATATTTTTTTATTTGTCATATTTACCCCTGTGTTGCTGCAACAGAGTAAATTTCCACATTGTGCGACTGCTAAAATAGAATTATCGCATCCCATGTTATCGCATCTTCACTTCACTTCACTTCACTTCACTTCACTTCACTTCACTTCACTTCACTTCACTTCACTTCACTTCACTCAGTGGTTCTCAGTTTTTTTCTCTGGGGCCGCCCTTTGAAGGACAAAAAATCTCCAGGCCCCCCTCAACCCCAACAACATTGTAACAGTGGTGCAATTATAACTTGTAATGAAAGAAACATCAATATTATAACAATACTTTTTGCTTTTCCATGAACAATTTGTTGTGCAAGTTAATGAAAAGTTAGATTTTTGTTTGAAATATAGAAATAAACTCAACCAGACTGCTCCCTAAGACAATATTTTTCCAAATATTAATAGGTAATGCGCAATTATCTTACAACTATGACAATGAAGTTACTTTTTTAGGACAACAAATTTTAGTAACAAAGATGAACATTTTAACGATATCAGTGGCTGTAATGAGCCCATTTACATTACACATCTCAGAACATTAAAGTGCAAACTGTACAAACTGTGTAAAAACACAAACATGTCCCATTTTTCTTTTCCAGTCAAATCCTTGTCCATTCTCCAAACCTAAACTTTTTGTCCAGTCTAGTGACAGATCACCATGGCAGGAGATAATTTTTGTGTACATCCCTAAAATGAATCCAGGGTGCTCCAATGATAAAACGTTAGTTCAACCTGATAAATGTTCAAACCTGAAGAAAAAGGAAAACAAGGAAACAAACAAAGAAAATCCCATGCCCCTCTTGGCAAGCCTTCATGATTCCCCCAGCCCCCGGGAGGCCCCACCCCACAGTTTGATAAACACTGACTTAACTTAACTTAACTTAACTTAACTTAACTTAACTTAACTTAACTTAACTTAACTTAACTTAACTTAACTTGACTTGACTTGACTTTGAGATGACACAGGTGGACTGAAATCAGAACCTTGTCAAGACTCTGGATCAGACTGATTTGCTGTGTGTCCTGTGTCTCTCCTCAGATATGTGGTTCTTCCTAGACCAGTTTGCTTTGAAACTGGTCTGAACTACACGGTCCGCCTCAGCCTGCCTTTGTACTCTGCACTCAGCGATGTCCAGTCTCCGTACACCCTTATTGACTCGGTGAGTATCAACCCTCAGGACTGTCCTGAAATGATAGATTCATCAACAAACAGTAAATATACTTTGGTCAGAATGGATACATTTTTGTGAAAATGCAGGATGTTTGAGTTTCATGTTGTCTACATCTACAGATCGTGTTGATGCCTCATTGTAAGAACCTGGACATCTTTACAGCGTCTGAGGGTGGAGACTCAAGCGGACATAACAGCTGGGAAACCTTCCAACGTTATCGTTGTCTGGAGAACAGTCAGAGCGTTGTAAAGACACAGATGACTGACATCTGCAGAAACTACATCTTCAGCATCTCCGCCATGCTGCACCAGGGAGCTAAAGGTATAATAGTCCACCTTAAGGAGATTTATATAGTACTGATATACTAAACTCTAAACAGCAGTCACATACCAGAACACCCTTAGAACTACCAAGACCACCTCCAATCAAAACTGTGTATCCACAGAGTATCACTCACTGAAAAAAAGCATGAAGCTCAGTGTTTACATGCATGTGTGTTATAGTAACATCAAGTTTTCTTCATAGTTTTATCTGAACCATGGATCAACAAATGGCAACTTTGCAGAGCTAATCATCACATAATAACTTTATGCTGTCATAAACCGCTACAGTTTCACCATCGAAGTCCATTCTTCTAGCTTCATGCTTCTAACTTTTACCACTTTGTCACTTTCTTTGATGCTAAAAGTTATTTCTTAGTGGTTCTCATTCCATCTGGTCTCTTCAAGATGCTTTGATCAAAGGCACTGTGGCCATAGTTTTTCTCGGCATGGGAGACCAACAGAGTGACTCACTACTCCCTCTAGTGGTCACATAAATCCGCCAACCCTTCAGTGTAAATAAATTCAGTTCATATCTCCACAGTCCAAATCATTGACATCTTTGGCATAACTTCATATGTCTTTAATGATTACTTTAAGTCATTCATAATATTTAAAGTAGAAACTCTAGATGTAGCCCCTTTAAATCTGTTCTGACTACTAGTTTACAGACTCACAGTATGTTTCCATTGTATTGTTGTATACTGCAAAACATTAAGAACAACGTTGATTTTGTCCGCTACTCTGTTTTACTTCATTTTGCATTGTTCAGTGTAGTTTTCATTCAGTTAACAAACTTGTTTTTCTACTGTTGGTTTCAGGCTTTGTTTTCATTAACTATAACTACTCCGGTTGTGATACAAACAGGATTCGTGAAGGTTTATGAGTTTTAGTCGGAAACATGAGTAAGGTTGAAGAGAGAAGCCACCCAGAGACTCCCTCTACTCAGCCAGTTCTGACCTTTGACCCCTGTGGAATGAGGACAGGAAACAGGAATTCCCCTTAAGGTTCAAATAAATAGGCACACAGGCAGATAGACTGCCATGAATTAGTGTTGGATCATAAAGGTCATCTCTGACTGGCTGATACCAGTCAGCTGATTCACAGGAGTGTTTGTCTTCATAGTTTTTTTTATTACCGTGTCGACCCTGAATCCGTCAAATCATCAAGTGGAGTTGGATTTTTTTTGTTCCCAGAGTGGTGGTCTGTTGAGTAGCGAAAGTAATAAGACTATATGACAAACAGTGTTAGTTAATTATGATCAGACAATGTAATGAAAACAGTAGAGAGACAATTTTTTTTGCATCACATTCAAGGGTGAGAGACAAGACTTTTTTGATCCCCTATGAATTACACATCATTTACACATATAATATGTGCAAATTAAAAAAAAATAAATAAAAATGATAAGGCATAAAAGTCATACTTTGTTAAAGTATCAGGCTGTGTCAATACAGGGTTCATAAAAATCCTTGAAAATGCTTGAATTTCAATGTTGTGTCTTCAGTGTCTGGAAAGGGCTTGAATTTAGTTTAAGTGCTTGAAAGTGCTTGCATTTATAAGTTTGTGAGGTGATTTATATATTTTTAATAATAACTCTGCCAGTTTAGATGGCAAGCTAAAGCTATTTACAGTAAAGTGATACATTTTCAAAATTAAAACTTTATGTTAACAAAGAGCATTGGCAGGTGTTCTCAGTACATTTACTGTACTGTACATTTTTATCTTTGTCTTTGTCTCAGTGTGATATTCTAAAAAATTGAAATTGACCCTTAAAAGTGCTTAAAAAGTGCTTGAATTTTATCTTGAAAAATGTGTAAGAACCCTGTAAATAGGAAGATGACATAGAGGCGACATCATCGTCTCTGTGATCTGTTCAGATTTGTTAAAGATGTCTCCAGTTTCAACATAACCAGACTGTGGTGATTTTAGCCTCTTTTAATAATTTCTCACCTTGTTCTTGAAGATTAAGGTCAAATGTGCTAAGTAAGTAGCTTTTTTGATGTGGCTGATGTGTATTATGTGCAAGAGATGCAGTCTATTGAGCTAAAACCAGAAATTTTTT
>JAPTGZ010000023.1:27577547-27590802 GCA_029814645.1 Fowleria isostigma | reverse complement strand
TATCATAGTTTTCTGAGGTCATTAAGCAAAATTAATACCTCTTACATTTTAACTGAAATGATCTGAGAGGAAACCAGACTTCTACATCTACTCCTGGCTGTTTTTAGGTATGACAGGGGGGTTTGTATGGAAGAAAATCTGTCTCATTAAACTTTGAATCACAAAACCTATTAAATTTCTAGCACTGAATTTTTTTGCATTAAAATTTAGTATCTGAATTTTTTTGTCTCTGAATTCAACTCTTTGAGCAGTTTGAATTTATGGTACTTGAATGTTTTAAATATAAAATTTTTATGAACATTGAAAAATAAAAAGTTGAAAGACTTGAATTCAGAGAAAAAAAATTCAGATCCATAGTTTCAGTGTAAAAAAAAATCAGATACTTAATTTCAGTATAAAAAAAAGTCAGATACTTAATTTCAGTGCAAAAACAATCAGATTTAATTTCAGTGCAAAAAAAATCTGTGCTAGAAATTCAATGGCTTTTATAATTCAAAGTTTGATGAGACAGATTTGTTTCCATAGTTTTGGATACTGATTAGTGTTTTGTAATGAAAATCAAGGTTTAATATATGATTAAAACCTGTAACCCTTTAACCCCTGACGTGTCCATTGTGAACATTCGAAATGTATGACTTATTCTAAACACTCATAAAAATTCAATAATTTGCTCAATAAGGAAAACTTTCAAAAAGTGCTGATAGAATAGACCTTGTGTTTCCATAGACATCTGAGCCAGGCGGTTAAATGGGGGTTAAAACACAGACAGTTTGGGCTTTTTTTTTAACACTGTTTTTGTTGTTGTTTTTATTTTTACTGTTATTTGCAGTGTTGTTGTGATTTTCCTTTATTTTTTACTGTGTTTTTCTGAGTTTTGACTGCGGAAGTTTGGAGCAAATATCATAAAGCAGTGTCTCAAGGGTTAAAGGGTTAATTGTTGATCATTGTTTAGACTCAGTCAGATACCACTCTATTGCTTTAATGGTAATTTTTCCTAGTAGTCTCAACAATGCCTGGTCATCTATATTTATATCTATATTTATATTCACTCATCTTCTGAAGTGCTTTATCCTCAAGAGAGCCATGGGCTGCTGTAGCCTATTCCAACTATCTATATGAACAAAGGCGGGGTACACCCTGGACATTTTTATTTGTTTAGATATCTAATATTATAATATTATTTCTTTTGATTTGCCCAGAGAGGAGGTAGTTACAAAAGGAAGCTGTGAATTTCCACCGTCTTCCATCAGATTTCAGCTCCTGCAGCTTTAAATCTGCTGAGTCTGACACCTATAACACTCGCTCAGATTAAAGGAGACAACCCAGGTCAAACTTTATTTAATTAAACTAAACACGCTGACCTCTGACCTCTCACAGTGAGCTGATGGAGACCCTGAGTCGCTCATTGAACCTCACAGAGCAGACGCTCGTCCAGACAGCCGACCAGGACGAAGGTGTCAACAGCAAACTGGACTCTTTGACGGCGGACACCAAGAAACTGGAACAGACCATCCAAGAGCTGCTGGATCAAGTGGAGTTCATCAAGAACTCAGACATCAGAGGTGAGGGCACGGCAGACAGGAAGTTAAAGGTCAGAGTGGGGAGGAATGAGGAAATGTTTTTGACTGTGAGAGAAAACAAACGGTATCAAAATTCAATGATGCCTCAGATGAAACGAAAAGTGTGTTTATCTACTGATCCTCTGGGCAAAGAAGAGTGGGAAAAATGTAATACCAGGTCATTTTCAGGGTTTCTTTAACTATTTTCTGCTTAACAGCTTCTATACATCATAACACAACTGTAGCAGTAGTAGTACTGATTCATACAAGAGGTCTGTATTTCTGTGGTGTTGTCGCCCCCTATGGACCGATTGGAAAACTAGCTCTTCATTTGACGTTAATTCACTAATGCACACAAACACAACAAATAGACAACAACAGCAGCGAAACTTTCCAAATTTATAGAGTAATAAAAATTCAGTGAAGATAGAAGATTAACAGTCAATTAGAACAAAAGATAAAATACTTACAGTTAAAAATTAAACATGTGTTAACCCATGAAAAAAACAAACGTCCACCTCAGACAAAAGGCACCTACTCATCTAAACTGTTTAATAACTGTTGAACCACTAATTCTATCAATACGTGTACAAGGTTTGTACAGGTGCTTGAAATCTTTGAAAATGCTTCAATTTCAATGTTGTGTTTTCAAGGTCTAAAAAGTGCTTAAATTTTAGTTTAAGTGCTTGAAAGTGCTTGCAATTATAACCAAAACTATGCACAGAGAGGTGATAAATTTTGAAAAATAAAACTTTTTGTAATAAATAGAATTCCCAGGTGTTCTCAGGTCAACTCCAAGTACATTTTTTATCTCAGTCTTTTTTTGGTGTAAGTTTGCCTGACCAATCCAAGTGGATTCCCTTTTATTGGTTAAAAATTTGAGTTCTCCTTTCATTTCTAAATGTTATGCTATTATAAAACATAATTTTAGATGTTTATAGCATAGTAAAATTTACATCATTGTGAGAAAAAGTTTAAAAAAAATGTATCATGACTATATGTATTCCATACATTTTACCCCAGTGATAAGGTGCTATGCTGGAAAAAATTGAAAATAACCCTTAAAGGTGCTTGAAAAGTGCTAAATTTGACCTTGAAAAATGTGTATGAACCTTGCCTGTATTATTCAGGAAAAATACAGTTTGTCATCTTTTCATGGTCATCAGATATGACCCATTTAAGTATTCAGAGGCTCCGTAGTGAACATGGAAACACTGTCATCTTCTACAACATTGATTCACTAGTAAAACCCATGGAGTTGATCAATGACAGTGGATGTAGATGCTTGTTTTTATGTTCAATTAATGATATATTTTGTTGAAAAAGTCACTTTTTCCTATTTTTTTCCCAATTTGACCTGTGAATTTACTCTCAGCTTGTATGAGCACCTACATGGTCAGCAAATTAAATATAGAAAAATACATGATTTTCACTGAAAAAAGCAAAATACAAAGGGCAGTATTGTAATAAATGGAGATAAATCACTTGGGAAAGACAAAAAAATTTGTTGGAAGGTGTGGCAAAACTACTCGTGGGTCTTCAAGGGTTAAAGCTTATATAACATTTGGAATCTTATTCAGGCCATGAAAGAAAAAATGCTGCTTCCCTTCAAGTTTACATGACAGAAACATGTAGCGGATGTGTTCGGACCCAGAGTTTTCATCAATTGATTTTTTTTTTTTTACTTCCCATCTGTTGCCAGGGGCGTCAGACAGTGTCACAAAGTACTTCCTGCAGTCTCAGGCAGCTGAAGCTCGAGCAAATGCATCCACGGTGGATCCGAACAGCCCCGTGGAAACCTCAGCCACCTTACGGGAGCTCACAGAGGACAAAATGAACCAAACCAAAGATGAGTTTTTCAAGAAGCACAAAGACCATGCACAGAGACTGGATGACCTGGCAGGAGAGCTGCAGAGTTTGGACCTATCAGAGCTCAGCCAGAAGGTGAATATTTATTACGACTGATCAGTGGTAACAGGTTGAACAAACAGTGAAACATAAAATTAAAAAAAAAAAATAAGAGAGAAAAGAATGCATACAAAAAATAGCAGTAAATAAATAACAAGACAGGAACAGGATGGAGGAAGAGGGAGAGGAGGAAGGAGAATTAATGATAATATTAGTACTATTGTAGTAATCACAGAAGTAATAATATAAAACAGATTATTATGATTACTCTTATTATTACTGCTAAAATATTGGTAAAATTAATTCCAGTTTCAGATCTAGTTCTTATCCAGTCGGAAAAACTGAAAAAAAAAGAAACAAGAAGTTACTGACAGGTTTTCCAGGTAGGCAGGTTATGTAAAATAGGTTATATGTAGTTTTTTGGTGTGAAGAACCAGGGACCAATCAGATAGTATACAAGATGTATTTAAGTAATATTTGATTACAGATTAAAACAGCATTCACATAGTAAAACAGTCTAATACAGGGGTTCCCAAAGTGGGGTACACATACCCCCAGGAGTACTTGAAAGAAGTCCAGGGGGTACTTACCAAAATACAAAAAGTACCAAATGCAAAAGAAATAATGAGAATTAATGCTGAAATATAAAACACAAAAAATTCATTCATATAATAGTTTTATTGTTAATCCTCTTGTTCAAGCTTTAGTAACATTTTAAAAACATTTTTATTTTATATTATTCAAAATAATTTTGAGTCGCCAAGTAATTATTTTTTGTTGATGAAAGGTTCATTTATTCATTAATGACAAATTTATTTATTTTTCTTAGCAATGAAAGAGGGTACTTTTCAGTGTATATTTTGCACACAAAATTTACTTTAAAAATGTGTTATTTTAATATATATATTACAGTTAAATACATGTTAATTGTTTACAAAGTTTTGAAAATATAAACAGACACTTTTGGCACAGGAACAAATTTTGCCTAATTTTTTCAATCAAAAATGCTGAAGTGACGGTTGGGGGTACTTGGATAAAAAATAATATTTCAGGGGTACTCCATTGTTAAAAGTTTGTGAACCATTGGTCTAATATTATAATGAAGAGGTTTTGAACATGGACTGACAGATGTGTTGTAGTTTCTTGTCATATAAAATAACCGGATCCGTCCTGTTTCCTGCAGACCTGTGGCAGTCCATCGGGTCAGGACTCGTGCTCATCGTCGCCCTGCGGCGGTCTGGGCTGTGTGGACTCTGAGGGCCAGACCAAGTGTGGAGGTGAAGGATGTAACGGCATCCTGACGATGGCAAAGAGCGCCTGGCTGAAAGCTCAAGACTCAGAAAGGGAGATCATCAGCGCCATGGAGGAGGTGGAGAAACTCTCAAAGATGGTGAGTCTGACAGGTCTCCAGTGTTTCTGTTTCCTGGTTCAACAGCGGCTGATCTGCTCACCTGCCTTTGGTCTCTCAGGTGTCAGAAGCCAAACTGAAAGCAGATGAGGCAAAGCTGAGTGCTCAGGACGTCCTGATGAAAACCAACAGGACGAAACAGAGAGTTGACCAGAGCAACGAGGAGCTGAGGAGCCTCATCCGACAGATCAGAGACTTCCTAACACGTATGTATCGTCACATACATGTTGGACCAGGTCTGTTTACAAAGAAGGACTTCCTGCTTTAAAACTGGAAATTCCAAACCTAAAAGTGAGAATGGTCCACTATTGTGGAAAGTGACCAATTTTAATAAATAAAAACTTTAAAAAGGAAATGCACACAAAGTTTGGTGGTTGATAAAGACAGGGAGACAACAGCAAACTCTTTTTCAATAATCACATTTTGGAGAAGAATTTGTTAAATAATAGAACATCCTGACACTTTAAATACAACTCAAGACTTTAAATACTCCTCAGGTAAACAAAGGCTTATTTAGCAGAAATCTACACAAGTACAAATTTTTAAATGAGTATAGAGACAAAACTGTCTATTCAGATCATCTAAATCACTTCTGTCAGGGTTTTATGGAACAAACTGAATGACTCAAAATGTGTATTCACTGTGTGAAATAATGAGTCTGACCAAATACAAAATCTGCACTAATGACCGAGATGTTCATTTAGTCAATTCTCTATTTACTGATTATCAGTTTCATTTGTATGCTAAAGTCTGAGAATTACAAATATTATTCAATCAGAGATCAGTACTGCACAATCATCAATCAGTAAGTGAGCAGAAGCAATCGAGTATTAGTAGCTGTTTTTAAATACTTTATTTTTCTTAATTTTTTCCAAACATAATATACAAAACTGTGTTTCACATGTAAATGAACCAAATTAAACAGACCAGTGAACAAACAGGCATGAATATTAGTAGTTCTCAGGTCTGCACTAATACTCCAAGTATTACAGTGAAGTCTCTAATGTAAACATGATCTGGTTCTTTCAGAGGACGCTGCAGACCTGGAGAGTATTGAACTGGTGGCAAATGAGGTTCTGGAGATGCAGATGCCAACGACACCGGCTCAGCTGCAGAACCTGACCGATGAGATTCGACAGAAGGTGGGAGAACTGGGACATGTGGAGACCATCCTGCAGCAGAGCGCTGATGACATCCAGAGAGCTGAGAACCTGCTGGATCAGGCCCGACGGGCCAGGTGAGTCCAGCTTATCCAACTGGGGCAGTTCTGGGTCTTTCCATCTCAGATCATCCAAAAAATCATATCAGCACACCCTTCAATGAATGCCTCTTGTCATTAGACAGCAGAACTTTGTTTACTGTAGCTACAATAATGTCCCATATTGGTTTGGTGGAGGAAGTCTCAGAAGAGTTCACTGACTATAGAATTAAGTTTATGCACCCTCATGGACTAGCTAAAACCTTCTACTGACCATCCAGAAATGTTTGTTGTAGGATTCGTGAATGGGATGTATAAGCGCTCCATTCTTGAAATCATCTTCAACCAGAAACTACAGTATTTCTCACAATGACCTGGCCAGAATATCTGACCACTGCTTGAATTGACCTGTTGACAAGGAGTAAAAATCAGACACCTGGTGTTCATAAGACTGAGATAGTTGTGGCATTTTCATAGACTTTTGGTTTGTGATTGACAATATTTCTTGGAATATTTTTAATGGTGTCAGAGAGGTTGGGCATATCCCACAGAGTCAATTCCAAGGTCAAAATATATGTCGAAAGGTCATCCAAATCAAAAGTACCCAAGTGCACAAAAGAATGCCAAATGTCGATGCATTATAACTATAAAAAAATTGAAGGGGGTGGGGTTTAACTCATTGGGTGAACTGAGATGGACTAACCCCTCTACCTAAATTAACTACCTTCTATCAACTACAATTTTTTTAATCCAATTTGTTAAATAAGCTTTGGTAGTATCTAGTGGTGAGGCTTCAGGTTGCAAGCACTTTAATACCAGAATGTAGGTTGGCTGTTACTTCAATGTAAAAATGTAGAGCCACTTTTTGTTTTATCTGTTCTGATAAACTGTAGAAATGTCTCAAAGCAACACAGTAGGAAGTAAAATAAAAGACTCCTCCCTCTGTAGAAGCAATAGGTAATTAAGAGTGTGTGTTTTTTTGTTGCAGTAAGGAGGCAGCAGATGTAAAGGACTCTGCTGAAAAGGTCAAGAAAGCTCTGGAAGAAGCACAGAGAGCTCAGACCGCGGCCAGCAGCGCCATCCAGCAGGCAGCTAGCGACATACAGACCACCAACAACCTGCTGTCTTCAGTCAGTACCATCCAGGGTTTAACCTCCTCATGTGGACGTGTTTACTTCACTGACATCACAGCAGATGCATGACAACAACCCTCTGTCTGTGCTGCATTCAGGTGGAGTCGGAGACTGAAGAGGCTGAGTTGAAGCTGAACAACGCCACCCAGAGGCTACAGCAGCTGGAGCAGGATATCACACTACTACGAGACAAAGCTCTGAACGTCACTCAGAGCACTGAACAAACCAATCAGGATGCAGCGAGCATTGGGAAGCTAGCAGAGGCGATACAGAAGGTGAGGTCAGGTGTGAGGTCACAGGGTACAACAGGTCTGGTCCGGCTCTAACCGCCTCAATGACTCTCCGTTTAGGACCTGGACTCTCAAGTCAAGGATAAATATGCTACAGTGGAACAGCTGATTGGTCAGAAGGCAGGGGGCGTGGCTGATGCCAGGAAGAGGGCGGAGTCACTACAACAAGAAGCCAAAGCTCTGCTGCTGCAGGCCAGCAACAAGCTACAGCTGCTCAAAGGTGACAACACTGTCCTCAGAATGGTCACATTCAGGGTCACATGATGCCATTAAAAACAGCATAAATACACAGTCTGCAGATTGGGTGACAGCCTTATCTGCTCTTCCACTATCTGCCTTATTTTGCAGACATTTTATTTATATTTAGAGTTTTTCCAACATGTTTATATTTTACCAAAACATCTTCTCCCCAGCACAAAGCAAAATAAATCCAGAAAAAAGTCCATTCACTTAAATAAGGAAAAAATAAAAAGTGGACTTTTTTTCAGACCACTACTGCTCCATTATACTTTCACCTAGAGACTTTATTTAAATTTTAAAACACAAGCATTTTTGTCCTCTCTACAGGAATGTATTTGGTATGAGGAAGAGGTTTACAGTTTTCGATAGGGGACTCTTAAAATCAGAACCAAAATCAGACTCAGACTTATCTCTGCTTTATAATCAGTGCATCTTTGTTATTTTTACATGGCAGCTAGCCACAAGTCCACCAGTCCAAGAGGCAAGCACACGGTTACATTTCCTTCAGGAAATGTAGAAAAAGCTATTCACACCAAGTGTCTTAAAAATATTTTTGGTCATTTAGTGTAAAATTTGGTCACAGTTTCAATATATCAGGTTTATATAAATAATTGAATGCAAATTGTTAGCAGATTTTACCACGCTTATATCTTGTGTATTTTTTATTGCTTGTATGAAGTCGTCTAAGAGACTGAAGGGATGTTACACTATATTTCTCAAGACAAAACAAGTAAAATAAAATCCAAATCCTAGGTGCTACAGTAAGATGATAACCTGCAGGTAGCCAATCAGAATAAAGCACTCAGACTCTGTTTCTTCCATCAGATCTGGAGAAATCGTATGAAGACAACCAGCGAACTCTGGAGCTGAAGGCCGAGCAGCTGGTGGAACTGGAGGCCGCCGTGAAGGAGCTGCTGCAGGAGATCAGCCACAAGGTCACAGTCTACAGCACCTGTCTGTTCTAGGGTCAGAGGTCATGAGGGCCATCCTGAACTATGGCATAAGAAGAAGACACTGAACTGAATTAAAGGAGCATTCCACTCACTTTTAGCCTTCAACTGTGATATGAAGCTTGAAATCTTACAATTTCACTGTGACCTCTAAGTGGCTAAAAGTTTAGTCTGTTTGACAATCGCAAAAGAAAACCAAAAAGAAGACGTTTAACCCCCATATGTAGGGACGTGGAGGCATCCTCGCAAATATTTACACTGCTTATACACACAAACCATGAAAACACTGAATTTAAGTTAGAAGAATCTGAGAATGTAATAAGAAAATAAAAACAAGGGTTTGACCATGACTTTAGAAAATAAATTAAATTTGAAAAAACAGTTGAACTGATGAATGTAATCGGTTGTTTTAAAAGAGTGTCCAACCTTCGGTAAACATCAGCTGAATAAAATCTGTTGAATGTTTCTGTGAATGTAAAACATCTTTCAGTCCCACTGTAAATGGTTTTAATTGAATGTGAAACCATGTGATTTTTATACTTTTTATTTTTATATTTGTATGTCCTTGGCCAAAACATTGAACAAAAAATATTTTTAATAAAACCCTCCAAATACACTTCTGTACACTTATTTTTTTTCTGAATATTTATCATTTAATGCAAGATATTTTCATGTGATTTTAAAAGGGTTTTCTGTAGTATTGATATTCCAAACTCACCTGCTGGAGGACGTAACATACCAGAACACACTTAAGACCAATAAAATCTCCAACAAATCAACGCTATGTATTCACAGACTGCATCACTCACTGAATAAAGGATAACTGTTTACACACAACTATATTGTGGCATCATCACATTTTCTTCAAATAAAAACTCATAGATGGCTACTTTTACTTATAGTTTACATTATAGCTCTGTAGACAGAAACATTACAGTAAAACCACATATCACCTGTTTTCTGTACTATTTGCATTGTCAGTAGCTGCTCTAAAGATCTGTTTGGGATCATTCAAACAAGGTCGTAACTGTCAGTTTAGTCTGAACCCTGGAAAGAAACAGCAGCTTAGCAAAGATAACATGATAACTTGAAACCTTCATAAGCCTCAATCAGACTCACTCGTATAAAAGAAACGCTGACATTTCGGCATCAAACCCCATTCTGTTCATTTAGAGCTGTATTCAGTGGAGAAAACGGTAACAGTACTTTTAGCTTTTATTACTTTGACTATTTCTTAGCAGGATTCATACGGGTGCTTGAATACCAATCTTGTGTTTTCAAGGTCAGAAAAGTGCTTGAATTTCAGTTTAAGTGCTTGACAGTACTTGCAATTATGTGAATTATTTGCTTTTAATATTAACTCTGCAAAGTTAGATGTCAAGCCAAAGCAAATTACAGGGAGGTGATACATTTTGAAAAATAAAACTTTGAAAAAAGAAATTCCTAGGTGTTTTCACGTTGACTCCAGGTACATTTTTATCTTAATCTTTGTCGAGATGTGAGTGTCTGAAGAATGCCAAGTGGCTTCACTTTTTTTGGATAAAACTTTGTGTCTTCCTTAAATTAATAAAAGTTTTTGCTATTATGAAACATAATTGTAGGTGTTTATAGCATAATGTAATGTGCTAAAAAGTGAAATATATATATATATATATATGTATATGTATACGTGTACATGTATTCCTGTTAATATGCATTTTACCCCAGTGATAAGGAGCTGTGCCGGAAAATTTTGAAAAAGGGCTTTAAAAATGCTTAAATTTGATTTTGAAAAATGTGTATGAACCTCAGTCTTAGTGGCTCTTATTTTCTGACCCACTGATCAAAGGTGTGGCATTCGTTTTCTCCACCATAGGAAACTGAGTGACTCACTACTCCCTCTAGTGGTCACATAAATCCACCTGCTCATCTGTCTGAATATACTCTGTTCATATCTCTACAATCTAATACATAGGTGTCTTTGGCAGAACTTCAGGGCTCTTTAAACACTATAATGACAGTTTAAGGTCAATTTTAATATTAGAAAATAGTAATAAATGTCTTTGTTATTTATATATGATGAAATAAAAATGTAATAAAGATTAATAATAAGCCATTTGTTATAAAATATCAAAATACAAAAAACAGTCCTGCAACCTCAAATTCATTTTAATAATTAAAAAAAAAAAAATCAAACCCATATTATATATGTATATCCCCTACTGGATTTCTTATGAATATTCCTGATATTTCTTACAATTTCAAAACCAAACACTCTTGAATTTCTTGTTCTTTTGCTAATATTTATGTTGTTAAGCAAGCTTCACACAAGTCAGAGTCTTTTTTCTTATTACAACTTTAATGTCAACTAAATCATAAAAAAAAAAATACATAAAACTCCAACAGGAAAACAAACTGTACTTAACATTTGGTAGCACAGGTTTATGGCTGTTTTTGCTTCAGTAAACCAGTTCTTTTAAAGTTATAACAAAGTGTGGGCCCTGGTCCAGTGTCATGTCAGTATTTTTGGTCCCACGTTTCTAACAAAACCAACAAAAATGTAAACACAAATATTTAAAATACTAATCCATACCCTCTAATTTTCAAGTAATTGTCTATATTTAGCATATAAACTCTAACAAATAAAACTGAGTTCCAGTGTCATTTAAACGAATAAAAGATATTTTCCTGTTACTACATGATGCTTCTAAAAACATGTATGAGTGTTCAAAGTGCTCTTAAAAGGCAGAAAAACACAAAAGAAGGGTTAAGTTTCCATGCTAAAGGCGTCAACTTACAATCAAAACAAAAGTATGAAAGGCTCTGTAAGGATCCCCATGACCTACTTCAGGCTGCATGGTCCTTTTCTCATGGCTTGTTCTCTAGTCAGTCTCTATTCTGCATTTTGTTGGATAATGTCAGCCGTTTATAAAACAGGGGCGTCAGGATCAGGGTCAGTGAAGCTCACGTGGACTTCCCGAGGGTAAAAACCTTGGAGAACCCCATCGACAACCACATCTGGGAGGCCTGCAAGTCAAAGACCAGGGTACAGTTAGACCAGTGCTTCAGGATGTGGAGTTTTTTTTAATCCTTATCAGTTTAGATGATGCTTATATTTAGCTGATGTGCAGATTAATAAAGATCAAATGTCGTTCTCTTCCTACCTGATGTGCAATCGGAAATATACGGATCCTGAAAAAATCCCAACACTCGCCGACTTGATAACTGGTAACTGAGGAGACACAAGGGAAAGGCGAGTGGTCTAAATGCACAGTTTGTGATGAATGAATCTAAACAAGGTTCCAAATTTCCAAAGGTAAACCCCATTAAAACCTCTAGAATGTGATTATGATGAAGATGGATGGTCACAAAACGCTCAAGCTGCTTGTGTTTTTGCTCCAGAAGAGGCATAAAGTACCAACAAGACCGGAGAACACACCAAGACGCATGAAAACTGCAAAATCAGGTTCACTGTTGTCATTGCTGTGGTGGTTTGTGATATTTTTTTCATTTTTTTTTTTTTAAATTTCATTTCATTCTTTTATTTAATTTTATTTCAATTCCATTTCTTTTGCTCAGTTTACTCTGAGCTTGTTCTGGTCATTGATATCATTGTTGTTGCTGCTGATGTTTGCTTGTGTGAGGGCCTTGGTAACCTTCTTGTTTTTTTTTTTTGTCAGGCCCGGCATCAAGATGTAGTTCAACAAAACTCAAAATAAAGACAGCAGAATATATATCCTTACATACTTTATAAAGTTTCCCTTGGCAAAGCAAATTTGTTCAGTGCAACAAGGCAGCCAAACCACCATTCTGCTGTTATAATGCTGGACAAGACAAGTTAAAGAAAAAAAAAAAGTCTGGTTCATTGTGTCAAATATTGTTTTCTGTCCTCTTTTTTTTAAATTAAAACACTAGTACTGTGTTTATTAAAAAGGAATAGAGTTTTCTTTGTATCATTCATTGTTTGAAAACTGCATTTTTTTCATTTTTTTAGTTATTTATTATTATTATTTTTTTTTTTTTTTTTCTTTTACTTGTCAAATAAAATGTCCCAAATCCAGCTTCTTCAACTGGTGGTTCATCACCCAAAAATAGTTCAAGGAAATAAAAGGGGAATTAAAATCTAAGTGCGCGACAAGCCAGAACTGAAACGTCAAAAATAAAATCTCACTTCCAACCTAAACACACACTGTTTTACTGAAAAATGCTTTTAAAATGACTGTATTTTTTAAGTTTTATATTTTATGTATCCATCTAGTGATGCATCCATATCAATATTTGTGAGACAATGTGCATTTAAAATTAAAAGTTTAAATTATAACTATATTTGTTATTGTTTTACAATAGATTAGACTAATTATTATATTTGCTTGGGTTGTGACTTGATCATGGAGAAAAGTGGGTCCATTTGATATTTCAGCTGCAGTTTCATTACACAAAGCAGTAACAGACATACAGTTGCGGAAAAAATTATTAGACCATCAAAAGTCATCAAAAACAATGGTTATGGAATCAACTCCTGTGTGTATCATGTGACTAAAACAGAAAAGAAAACATGGAATGTCTAAAAGCACTGTTTTTGTCAGTACA
>JAPTGZ010000023.1:27538496-27549415 GCA_029814645.1 Fowleria isostigma | reverse complement strand
ATCATTATATTTGTCCAAACAAATGTACCTTTAGTTGTACCAGGCATTAAAATGAACAAGAAATTGAAGAAAACAGGTTGGTCTAATATTTTTTTCCGCGAATGTAGATTGTCAGAGGACCATCATCAATAATCAAAAACAGAAAGAATAAGGGAAGAACATTAGTTTCTAATAATGCAAAGTTTTTTCTAAATACCATCAAATATCCAGATTCCAGCCACTGATAATCTGTTAAAAAAAAAAAAAAATCTAAGGACATTTACATGCGTTGCTCTTAGTATGAAGCTGTTTTTTCCACCAGCAGAGGGCACTCTGTCACTGTAGACGGGTGTTTTCAGGTAGAGTGAACTGTGACCTGTTTTTTTTTTTTTTTTTTTCTTTCTTTCTTCTGTTGAAGCTGCTTACACCATGTTTGACTTTGGTGTAATTCTATTGGCTTTAATTGATGAAAGTGTAGGCTGGGTTTTGTTATTCAGATCTCAGTGGAAGCAGATTAACCAGTTTGTCTGTAAACATGACCATGAGATCCCTGCTCATTGTTGCCTCTCTGAAACAGGCAGATGTTAAATACTTCTTCAGTGCCTTTTCTCTATGTCTCTAAAGCTCTTCACTGTCCTTGAACACAAACTCACTAGTGTTTGTTGGATTTTTTTGTTGATTTGTGTCACTCAGAGATAAACTTTGTTAACAGAAATGTTTTCATGAGAGATAGCTGCGGCTGATTTTGTTCTCAAGGTTTAAGTGACATATTCTAGTAATAATCACACCATAATCAACACAATTTTTAGATTTTTAGATTCTCAGCTCTCTCAGCTCCTATGAACAGGCAGATATAAATGTGAAAAAATATATAAATGCAGGAGTTTCATACCTGGAAATGAGCTGCTGATTGATATTTAAAGATTTTCATGAATATGTTATCTGATTGATGGATGCCTGGTGTGTTACTGGTGGAGAAAAAAAAGCTTTTAACACTTTGGTGAAATAGTGGATTTGCAAATTTGTGTTCTGAGTCTGTTTACTTGGTTATTAAAGAAAATACACTGATGACTGATCATTTCACTTGAAAAAAGTTAACTATTATAATGTTATATAGTGCAAAAATAAAAAAATATGCACCTTACATGCTGTACACAAGACATTTAAACTGCATTTAACTGAACAGGCTGCTACTGCAAATGACATTGGATTAATCGTGCAGCTTTACCTGTTAATGTTAAAGCTTTGTCCTAATAGCAGAATACAGTAAAACAGAAAGTTCAAGTAGATGATAAGTTTAACCCATAAAGACTTTTATGTCGGTTTCCAAATAAAATTTTCATCTATATCTAACCTTTCTTAAGTGATTCATTTCCATTTATTTTAATATTATCCTCTGTATTTGTCATTTTATCAATATAAATCATGTATTTTTCTTTATTCAACTTACTGATTATGAAAATGTTCATAAAAGCTCAGATTAAAGTTGAGGATTTTTGCATCAAAAACAGAAAACTGCAGAAAAAGTGACTTTTTCAGTAAAATATGTCAGTAACTGAACATAAAGCAAGCATTTCCATTCAGTGTCATTTATCAAACTCCATGGGCTTTACTGGTGAATCAGTGTTGTAGAAGATGACAGCGTTTCCATGGTAACTACTGAGACTTTGAATGTCCAAATGGGTCATATCCGATGACACTGAAAAGATGACAAACTGCATTTTTACACCAGTTATTTTCATCTATTGATAGAATTAGTGAATCAACAGTTTAGATTTGTGGATACTTTTGGGTCAGTGAAGGATATTTGGGTCTTTATAGGTTAGAAAAAACAGACAGATTTGATTTTATTTGAACACATTTTAACACGGTAATCCAAGTAATTCATCAATAAATTGTGAGTTGAACATCAGTCTCATAAAGTCTTGATGGGAATATTTTTGGTTTTGAGCCACAATTAGATCCAAGTCTGCCATTATCACCGATCTGTTCAACATCATTAACATAACAGAGACAAGTGTACTACAGTAAAATATAACCCAAAAGGCTCATTTCCATGATGATTAATTATTTAACTTTAAGACACACTAGAGTCAATTATTTTTAAAAACCCACATGTATTATCTTTTTTTATTCTGCTTCTTTTGACTGTAATCTTCCTTAATATAGAAGCATTATGGCATTGCACTGCATCCAAAATTGAGACGGTAAAAGAAGAAATGCAAATAGTGGCTGGCAGCGGTAAAATCATATCTTCTTCAGATGTTAAAATAATGTTTGTGATGCTTTTCATTTTTCTACAATTAGATGGAGAGGAATTAGACTTAAAGTGGAGTCTGAGAGTTCTTCAGAGAGATGGCACACTCCATTTTGTAAAGAAAAAAAAAAGAAGAAAAGAAATAATAAAAACCAAGACTTTTTGAGCTGCTGCAGCACAACTGTATGGACATGCAAATTCATTTCGAAACACTGAGCGGTTGTAATTCACTTGAAATACTGCAGGGAGCATTCATTTTTTTTTCTTGACATCACGTGTTAAAAATCTTATTAGTGTTAAATAAACGTCAGCACATCCTGACAGAGCTGTTGCACATCGGAGAAAACAGCATATGTGGATTGTGCTTTAAAGCAGTTATTTTTGTTTGAGCCGAAAAGAAACGAGTGGGAGAGAGAGAGAAAGAGAGAGAGAGAGAGAGAGAGAGAGAGAGTCCTTATCACGACACTGCCAAGAAAGCTGAGTCATGTAAGATGAGAGGTAAAAAAAAAAAAGACAGCACACAGAATATTAAAAATGAATAAGACCGAACAATTTTTAAACATAAAGAGTAAGAGGATCGAGGAGTATTAAAAAGCATCTGTCGGGTTTGTGCAAATGTTTGTTGGCACAGAGTTGAGGTGAAGGCAGATAAAGACAGCTGCGAAAAAGAGTGAGAGTTGACATGAATGAGGGGAAGCGGGGGACGAGATTTCCACCCATTAAAGCGATGAGGCGGAGCGAAGATGAGCGGAGTGATAACGTGGCAGAAGGTGGGAGAGGCTGTGTCATTGAAAAACGGAGCTCCGACGCGTCTTATGTGGACCTATTGTGTACACACTCCGGCGTATGTATGTATAACGTATCGGCAGAGAGGCTGGTGCAGCAACAGGAACCACACAAGCAACGGGAGGAGTCGCCAGGCTTTCACGGCGAATAAAACTCCACGCCCCTCTCTGCTGAGCATCCATTTACAGAGCGGCTGATGTCTGCTTCACTGAATGCATACAGACTCAGCAGTAAGAGAGAAAAAAAACCCACAGTACTCAGGAGCTCCAGTGGATTTGGATTACAGCACTCAGGCAGCAAAGTATATCAACCTCACCGCCGTGGAGAAGCATTTCAGCGGGCAACAGAGCATTTCTGGAGAGGTTTTATTGCGTCATTCTTGCAAGAAATGTCCACATTGGATGTACTTAACCTCAGTGGGAAGGAGTATTTATAACACAGTCGAACCAGAGCTTTGAAAAAAAAAACTGAGGATCTTGACAATTTCCTCGACTCCATTCAAGTGATTAACAGCTACGGCACCGAGGAGTGGCTTAAGCAAACTGCAGCCCATCTTTCCACTTCACCCGCCTGGGATTCTACAGGTTGTTCTGGAGCTTTTTCTTCAGTTTCAAAGATGACCACCATGCAGAAGCTGCTACAGCTGCCGGTCAACGCCGTCAACATAGTGAAGACGGTGCAGAGCCAGGTCCAGGGCCAGGAGGAGGATAAGAGCCCCGTGCTGACCCCTGACGGTGGGCAGCAGGCCTGGTACAGCGCCCTGCAGCCCGACGAGCTGCGACACCTCCGATCTGGAGGCACCGGAGGAGGTGGAGGTGGAGACCATGAGGAGAAAGCACCACTAGAGGAGGGTGGTGGTGGTGGTGGGGGCAGTTTCCAAAACCAACCTTTGCGGTAGGATATTAGAAACAATCCAGATCTAGGAAACATTATTTTGGATAAATTTTGTTGGTTGTACACAGCAGATCACAAGTAAAACTGTAGTACAAGCTTGGATAGATTTAACAGATCATGACTGTAATATCAAATTGATGGTTTAAGACTTCCAAAATGCTTACTATTACTACAATGAAACACCAAGTTTATTGTTCCAAACAACTTAGATGCAACATGTAAGAAGAATAGAATAGAATAGAATAGAATAGAATAGAATAGAATAGAATAGAATAGAATAGAATAGAATAGAATAGAAGTACTTAATCAATCCCAAACTACCAAACTGGAAAATTGGATTGTAACAGTAGCAGCATGACAGAAAAACAATAATACAATACAATACAATATATGCAATAAGCACAAAATATAAATAAGGGTAATTTCTCTGTACATAATAAATTATAAACATATCAACAAGTGTTACAAAGGCAGTGATGTGCAACAGCAAAATGTTTGAGGTTGAGCACTGAAAAACTCACAGCATCAAAAAGGGAAAATACCTTCCATTCTTGAAATACTGAGGAAGACTAACAAAACTTTTGAGTCTACCCATATAATTT
This sequence comes from Fowleria isostigma, assembly GCA_029814645.1. Taxonomy (NCBI): domain Eukaryota; kingdom Metazoa; phylum Chordata; class Actinopteri; order Kurtiformes; family Apogonidae; genus Fowleria; species Fowleria isostigma. The sequence goes on along the minus strand of JAPTGZ010000023.1, from coordinate 27,544,897 downwards.
ATTTACCAAATTTCCCCACTGTTCTTCTTTGTATCTGCATTATTTCAAGTAGTCAAGCAACGACCCAAACATGTACTGGTGACCAAACCATCTACTGATATAAAATGGTAATATCTTCTGATCCACTAATCCTATTAATACATGTAAATAATTGATGTAATATGGAGTTTGTCATGTTTTTATGGTCATCAGATATGACCCATTTGGTTGTTCAGAAGCTTTGTAGTTACCGTGGAAACACTATCATCTTCAGCAATGTTGATTCACCAGTAAAACCCATGGAGTTGGATCATTAACACTGGATGGACACACTAGGTTTATCTTCAGTGAGTGATATATTTAGCTAAAAAAGTCACTTTTTCTTCAGTTGTCCTCTTTTGATATGATTACCTTTGAATTTTTGTTGAGTTTTCATTAACATCTAAATTAAATATAGGAAATTAACCCATAAAGACCTAGTGTTACTTTTGAGTTAATTCCCAAATGAAATTTTCTCCATATGTAACTTTCTGAAGTGATTTATCATTTATTACTATATTATTATCTGTATTTTGCATTCTACCAGTAAAAATCAGGTATTTTACTCTATTTAATTTACTAATCATGTAGATTTTGATAAACGCTCAGATTAATGTTGAGGGTTATAAACTCAAAAACAAAAGAAAACTGCAGACTTTTGACTTTTTCAGTCAACTCTATCATTAACTGTATATGAACCAAGAATTTCCATCCACTATTATTCTTCAAACTCCATGAGTTTTACTGGTGAATCAATGTTATATAAGATGATGATGATGATGTTATGTTCACAATGGAGCCTCTGAACATTCAAATGGGTCATATCTGATGACCATGAAAAGATGACAAACTGCATTTTACATCAGTTATTTCCATGGATTGATAGGATTAATGGATCAACAGGTATTAAACATTTTAGATCAGTAGATGATTTTGGTCAGTGATGGATGTTTGGGTCTTTATGGGTTAAATATGGGAAAATACTTGATTTTACATTGGAATACAAAGGATGAAATAGTAATAAATGTTAATAAATCACTTCAAAAAGGTTAAATAGAGAGAAACATACATTTGGGAACTGCCACAAAAGTAGTTCTGGGTCTTTATGGGTTAACATTCCTTGTGTGAACAGTATCAGGAACCAGACTGACAGCATTAAAAGTCCAAAAACCTCCTCTTTAATTAATTACTACATTGCAGACTATTACATTCAAGCTCTTGGTCCACGGAAATGAATTAAATTCAGAGGAAATGTTAGTGGACTGTTTGAGTTTATTAGGTCACAATAATGAATCACCTCAAATGAATCATCTCTCAAACATGTATGTAAATAACTCTCAGCAGCTTCATCGCCTTTGATTAGGAAACACAGTTTTCAGACCTGCTGCTTTGGAGGTTTTTCAGTGACATTCTGATTTTAGAAGAAGACTAACTAACATGGCGTCTCATGTTGTTTCATGAGGATCTGTCAGCTGCAGAGTCCTGCTGATCTCTTGGCGTTGGTGCCACGTAACCCGAGCGCCGGTGTTCTCTGTTGTACGACAGTGGGTTAAATAATTCAGAGCTGTTTGTAAATTCAGCAGTGGTTCAGCAGGACGGGACGAAATCCAGAGAAATTAGAGAACCCATGTTGGTGTAGAATTACTGTGGGCCTTTTGAGCATGTGCAGACGTGTGTAAACTCAGTCAGGGGGTCAGTTTTCCATCAGGTGTGGTGATCTGACGTTAATTCTGAAATAATTCATCTTAGATTTCTAGGATTTCTCAGAAGCAGGTGATTTCCAGTACATTAAGCTACAATACAGCTGGACAGATGAACTTGGAGATAACAAAGACTACGGTCAGACAGCAGGTCTTCATGCACAATTCCAATTTTTGGGTGAAATCGGATTTTTTTGTGTGCTCGTTCATATTAAACATTAAATGCTACTTCTATCAGTTTTGAGTATGAACTGAATGTGACCTTGAATTGACCCGCATGCACAGTTATTTAATACATCTTCTGATGCACCTGGACACATCATCAGTGTTGTTTCCTGGGGTCATAGGGTGTTTCAGGTCTTAAAACATACACCCTCGCTCAGGCGACCCAGCCACCGTTGAGTGGACTGCGACTTGTGCTCAGGTGGCATTGGCTTGTCCCCATGGTTGTCCTCTCCAGATTCAGAGTCATCTGGAGGCTTTCTCAGCTGCTTCGATGGTGTTCTTGATTGCCCTGCTCCTCGCTGTTCCCGTGATGCCCAGAGCACTTAAGGCTTTGTGAAACAAGTGCTCCACAAATCGTCTGCTGCCAACCTCAACGGGCATACATCTTGCCTTCCAGCCCTGTTCACAACATTTGATGACCAGGTGTTCATATTTGGTCCTCTTCCTTTCATGGGCCTCTCCCAAGCGGTCTTCCCACGGCACGGTCAGCTCCATGATTATCATGGTCTTGGTGCTCTCTGAGACCAGTAAGATATCTGGCCTCAAAATGGAGCTAACAATGTGCTCAACACAAAAGAGGTCCTGACGTAATATGTGACCATGCAGGCATGCACAGTGTTTGCGGAAGTAAATATGTTTTTCCTGCTGCCTCTCCTTGTGAAACGCAGAATTGGGATGTTTGTTGCATTTCAATGACATAAAGGTTGTATAAATGTGGCCTAGCCATTCAGACTGAAGTCACATATCAAAATATCAGATACGTATTGCATTTAGGACACATATGAAAGTGGCCTGGGTTGGATTTGAAAAAATCTGATTTTTGCTGTTCAAACTGTCTTAAACAGATCAGATACAGGTCACATATGAGCAAAATAAATTCGGATTAGGGCCACATTTGCCTGCAGTCTAAACGTAGCCCAGGCTTGTCGCTTTTTTGTCGTGGATCTATTTTGGAAGACTTTGCTATCATTCAGAGCCTCTGGAGTGAATATTTTGGGGTCAGTCTCCATGAGGGTTGTACAATATTAGGAAAACATGTCATATGCAATAACATTATTAAATATTGTGATAACAATATGACAATTGACAAATTTGACAAAATGAACATATTAAAATATTTAATGTTTTTCTTCTCTCTGCTTGCCACCAACATAGACTGATGCAGACAATTAAAAAAAGAAATTTATTTTATTTCCATTCAACATTATTTTTATTGGGAAAACAATGTAGCTTGCCCCCTTAAAGATTTTCTGCTACTATAAATAAAATTAAATTGAAATAACTAAAAACCTGAATAGGGCTGAAAGTAATAATTATTTTAATTGATAAATTTGTAGATTATTTTAATAACTTATTGATTGAACGGAAAAATACGATAGACTGAATTTACAGATGAGTCATATGATGGAGCGGCCATAGGCATTAGCCTACTACGTAGACTTATTATGGCTAGAGACTAGGAAACTATAGTCCTCAACCAGCTTCAGTTATTGGCTATCAAACTAGTGTTGTATGTATTAGTTCAGTCAATGATAGGAAATGTTAGTCAGGTGGCCTGATAAACAGAGATGTTACAATTTTGACATTAGTATCTAATTAGCTAGCTAGCTAACTAACTAGGTTTACATTATGTTCCAGGAGGCCACAGCAGGCCCGTTTGTTCAAAATGTACTGTGCTGTGGGATTTTGGACATTTTTTTCTCCATTTTCAAGTTATGTTACATAAACTGTGCACTACATTTGGTAAAGTAGGTGGCTCAACAGGACACCTCAAAGCATTCAGAATTGATAATACATTTAAACATAATCACTTAACTGTCTCAACTTAAACTGGTAACCTTTTTTCTAGCCACTAATTTATTTGATCCAAGAAGGTGTTGCAGAATGTGGTCTTAGTCTGATCAAATTCATTCTGTCTACTGAAAATATCAAGATTACTTTTCTTTATTGTCAGATTGATTAAAAAAAGTTTAGTTTTTTACCTTTACATGTTTCGGCTCCACCTGTAGCCTTCCTCAGAAGGGCCATGTGACGTTACCATGACACTGGCAAGCCTGGATAACACAGCTGACAAGACACGTCACAGTAACATCATGTGACCCTTCTGAGGAAGACTACAGCTGTAGCCCAAACATGTAAAGGTAAAAAAAAATCAACCTTTTTTAATTGGTCTGACAAAAAAGAAAAGGAATCTTGAGAATGTTGTCCTGTTTTCCGAACTGGACTCACAACCTTCAGCCATCATGACAACTCTCTGATGGGCCTCTCAGGCAGCATCTGACTAGCCAAATGTGTTAACATTCAGAGTGTGAATGCATACATAAAATGTAGGCTACAATTTGTTGAAATTTAAGTAATCTTTACGATATCTCTATCACAAACATTGATATTGTAATAACGATAGATTTTCGATATATCATGCAGGCCTAGCCTCCACTTTCTCAAATTCAATGCAAAATGGAAATACGCAAAAGTGAGGAGCGAGCCCTGCTGACCATCCTAAAGAAAGACACTTTCATACCAAAAGTTGCCATGTCAGATGCTTACAGCATGCATTGGACATATGATACAGCATACATGATGATGTCTTAACATGAGAATATCATCTTCTTTATACACAGAACAATCACACAAAGACCATAACAACCCAACACAACAGTTTATGCTTCATCAATGCAAAATTGTTGGTGCAATCATGGCCAAACAAATGTGCAATATCTGTTTCTTTACTTGGTATTGTTTATAATCTGTATCTATTATACTGTGTATTATTGTTTGCAGGTGTGAAAATTTCCCCAAGGGGACTATAAAGTATATTGTACTGTTTCATAAAATGTGTAAAAGATATACATAATTTCATAAATTGCTTTGGAATAGTAGCAAAAGTCACTATTTCTCCTCTTTTTAATTGATTCTAATTAATTATAATTGTTTTTAAGCAACCATTATACCATTATAATTTTATTTCCAATAATTCATTGCTAACAAAGCATGTGTACCTTGTTTGTGGCTGCAGATGGCTGATACTGCCTCTTTGACAGCTGCAGCAAATGTAATCAATGTTTTCAGGTCCAGCTTTAATTAGATCCTTAAAATGCCTGTTTGTCTTCAAACAAGCTGCATGAATCCACTGTGACTTAATTAGTGAAGCTGATCAAGGTGGCAAATTACCACCAGCCATGAGACAAAGGATGTCTCCTCCTCCATTAGAATTTGGCAGGTACATTTCAGAGCTTAGATGAGTCATGAGTGTAAAAAAAATGAGTTAATCACTTTGTCTCAGAAACGTTTTTTTTTTTTTTTTTTTAAATCAAATACAGAAACAGGATGTGAACCCGCCACATTCAGCTTTAGTTTTCCATGGAAAGTGAAAGTGAGAGTGCTCTAAAAAATGCAAGAGCAACAATAGTATCATCTTTCTATAATGAAAAATCTATTATGTTTACAGTCTTATCTGTATACTTAAATTGTCTTCAACAAAGCCAAGTCACAAAATTATGCACAAACAATTGTATTTGCCCTCATAATTAACCTGCATCTGAACATAAAGTCAATCACAGGAAAGTCAAAACATTTTACAAACTCTAGAACGGGGGTCTCAAACATGTGGTCTGGGGACCAAATCCTGCTCACCAAAGGGTCCAGCCCATGGGATGAATTTGTGAAATGCAAAAATTATACTAAAGATATTAAGTCATTTTAGTTCAGGTTCCACATTCAGACCAATTCAATTTCAAGTCAGCTAGACCAGTAAAATATGATCATAATAACCTATAAATAATGACAATTCCAATTCTTTTTTTGTAAATGTTAACATTTTCATGTAATTTTATTATATTTATACTAAAACAAACTATCATTTCATAAAAAAAGGGAATAACCTGAACAAATATGAACAACCTGAAATGTCTTAAGGGAAGTAAATGCAATATTCTTCCTGTTACTAAATGTTTTGTGCATTTGTCCACTTATAGTAATTGAATCAGGCAGCTTTAATAGTTTAGAATTAATGAAAAAATATTAGTATGATCAAAATAACTGGCCTTATGAATAATTCAAACTGCTAATTTTTGGAGTTTGAAGAGGGGTGCGGTGAACTTTTAAAAGTGTTACAATCCCATAAATTAGATACAGCAACACGAGACAGCGATACAATATGTAGGGAGCATTCTAATCTTGAAAATACTTTGCTTTGTTTATTATAAATATATTTTTTGACAGTTTACTTTGTGTCTGTCTGATGTATGCTTTCCAGGTTAATTTACTATCTATGAATATTCCCCAAAAATTTACATTTTGTCACTCTCTCTATTACTTTTTTTTTTTTTTTACAATTATACAATTATTGTAAATTGAAGCAGGATTTCATATGGAGTGTACAAGCTCAAAATAAACCAATCAATCAACTTTAATCTGTAAATTGTAATACACATATGTAAATGATAAACTGAGGCATAG
>JAPTGZ010000023.1:27429900-27442471 GCA_029814645.1 Fowleria isostigma | reverse complement strand
TTTGACAGGAGGGTCTTGCTCCTTGCTGCTTGTCCTCCCCCCTTCCTGCCACGAGGAACAAAAATTATACTAAAGATATTAACAATCAAGGATATTAAAATCATTTTAGTTCAGGTTACACATATAGACCAAAATTATCTCAAGTGGTTGGGACCAGTAAAATCTATGTTATTAAAGTGTCCTCTGTATATGTGTGTGTGTGTGTGTGTGTGTGTGTGTGTGTGTGTGTGTGTGTATGTCTAGGGATTCACACAAAATCCGGAAAGAGTTGACTGCTGCAGTTGGTCATACTTAAAACATTTCAGGTTATTTGTGTTTTATACATTTTTAAGAAAACTTAAGGTGTAAATATTTTCATAATGTAATTTTACTTTTTTTTTTTCACTGTTATTATGTTACTGGTCCAGTACCATTTGAGATCATATTGGGTTGAATGTGGCCCCTAAACTAACATGAGTCAGCCCTGTTCTACATGTACGTTTATACAGTCGTGGAAAAAATTATTAGACCGCCCTAAGTTTTCTTCAGTTTCTTATTCAATTTAATGCCTGGTACATTTGTTTGGACAACCAAAATAGCTGATATCTGTCCGTTTTCCATGGTTTTCTTAATAATAACCAAAAATCACATAAGTTCTTACATACTGACAAAAAAACAGTACTTTTAGGCATTCCATGTTTTCTTTTTTTTTTCCTGTTTTGGTCACATGATACACACAGGAGTTAGTATTTGATTGCATAACCAGTGTTTTTGATGACTTTTGATGGTCTAATAATTTTTTCCCAGACTGTATCTCCTGATCTCTGATACAACGGTATGATAGTGTTTGAGAGGTTGTGTTTCTTTGCACCTGCAGCCAGGATGTTTCCCGCCATCCAGAACGTGGCCAGAGCGCTGATCATGGCCCCTCTCCTCAGACGGGGCATGAACTCAGAGAAGTAGGAGAAAATAACAGGAATCGACCCTCCGACTCTACAGAGAGGAAAAAAAACAGCACCGTTTATTCTTTACAGGTCTCTTTGATTCAATATAATAGTCAGTTTGATTCTAAGAAAAAGCAAACAAAAAAACATTTATAGTTATAGAAAAGGGCCTTTTTCAGGAAACAAGTGTTGGTTTAACAACATACAGCCTTTCTATAACTATAGAAGAATAGAAATTAAACCTTGACATTTGTTAAAAATTAAACAAAACAACTCTGATTATAGAAAAGCAGTGTTAAAACAGAGTTATTACACATTACACATTAGTATTGGACTACAGGTGACAGGGTTATTATAGTTAGAAGTACTCCTAGCTTTAAAAAAAATTTTTGTTAACAGAAAAAAAAAAATAAAATGAAGGAAAACAAAAAAGAAAAGCAGCTAAAATCCACTTTGTATTTTACTCTTCATTTTCTGCTGTGATCACTATTTCTGCATAAATATTTTTTCTCAAATTGAATAAAATACAAAAAATATACATTTTACTAAAATGGCTTCATACATTTACAGAATGATAAATCTTGATTTATAAAAACTCTTTCTTTTTTAAATCAAGGCTTTTTATAGAATATCTGAAAAACGGACACTAACATTTAATACAAAAGCTTGAAATAAACTAAACTAAACTAAACTTAAATAAACTAAACTAAATAAATTTAAAGGACTCAATTTATACTTTATTTACCAATAATTTATAATAAAAACTAAAACCTAGGTTATTTATTCACTTGTATAACTAAAACTAACTGAACCTACTCTAAAATAAAATAAAGCGGGTTCAGAAAATGAATGAATGAATGAATGAAAAACTACTCTAAAATAAAAAGTATTAAAAATTTTCAAACTATAATATCTATGGCAAGAAGTCACGCTTTGCTACTATAATGGTAAAATGAAAGTAATAATGAATTTAACATACTTTTCTAAACCTTTAACTGTCTGCCTTTTCCTTCAGAGAAACAGGGACTGCTTTTTAACTTTCAATCAGGATACAGGGAAATAGTAAAATAGATAAATGCCACTTTTAATATCTGATTTGGGCGACTAAATTTAAGATCTACCTGTAAATAGTTTTTTTTTTTTTTTTTGCTTCGTCCTTTACTTCTATGTATTGTATCTCTCAACTGATAACATGTGGCTGTCTAGTAACTTATTAGATTTGACAATTACAAAAATCACGTGCTGACCCGATGCCGCTGATGAACCGCAGGAGCAGGAAGAGCCAGAATCTCTGAGCGAAGCTGGCCAGACTTCCAAAGAGCCCGTTGATCGTCAGGGACAAGATCAAGACCCTGCGGCGCCCCCTCTGGTCGGCCAAGTACCCCCACATGTAGCCGCCCACCATCATCCCTAGAAAAGAGGAATTAGGAAAAGACCCATGAAATGGAGTTTTTCTGTATTTTTCTGAATGAATTTTTCTGAAGTTTGATAATGTGACCAAAAACTATACAATCAATCATTAGATCATGGACAAAATCATTAAAGAACATTGGAAATTAAAGACTTTTTTTCATTTTTACACAAAGCAACATATTTAGAGAACTAATTAAATCATTGGGGTGGCACGGTGATGCAGTGGTTAGCACTCATGCCTCACAGCAAGAAGGTCCTGAGTTCAATTCCAGCATCATGTCTGGTGGGACCTTTCTGTGTGTAGTTTCCTTGTTCTCCCCGTCTCTGCGTACCCCGGTTTCCTCCCACCATCCAAACACATGCACTGATAAGTAAATTAGTTCATCTAAATTGTCCATAGGTGTGAATGTGAGAGTGGTTGTTTGTCTCTATATGTCAGCCCTGTGATGAACTGGCGAAATGTCCAGGGTGTACCCCGCCTTCGCCCTTAAGTGGCTGGGATAAACTCCATGCGACCCCCGTGACCCTAGAGAGGATAAAGCGGGTTCAGAAAATGAATGAATAAATGAATAAAATCATATCTTTCCAAAACCTTTTTAAAACTATTTTGCTTAAATTCTGTCACCTAATCACATTCATAGTAGTAAACATTAAAGTTTTGAGATTTTAAAGATTTTCCAGCACTATCTGGTAACTGTATTCAAATGTTTTGTTTTGAGTTGCTCAGTCAGGTGATTTTGGTAGTGACTGCAGTATTCCACATATTTGAAGCTCTATTCAGTTTGGGTTTTTTCATATTCACAGTTTTTCATTTTTTGTCATTTAAGACATGGTCTTAAAACAATATAGAGATGAAGAGCTATAAAGGTCACATGGTGTTTTTCTTATTTTTCTTCTTCTTATCCATGTGTTTGTTAAGTTCTTTGCTTTTTCTCTTATTTTTGACTTTACTCATTGACATTATTTACTATACAGACTTACATTATTTTGTTTTGATGGCTATAATCTGTTTGGTTTTATTGCTATTGTTCTCTTCATTGGGTACATTTGTGTTCTGTATATTGTGGTAAAATTAGTTTTGCTGTACTAATGCTGCTGTTTAACAGGTTCAGTGTGTGTTTTGCAATGTAATGCCAAATGCAATCATTCTTTCTACAAAACAAATCTACCCATGGGTATAAATAAAGTAACCTTGAACCTTAATGCATGCTTACAACTTATTTCTCTGATATCATTCCAACCATACAAGTTGAAGTAGTGAAACTGGGGGCAAGAGTAAATAAGTTTTACTCTGTCTCACTCCCTTTTGGGCTAATTGGGGTGTATATTATATTAGTGAATTATATATATATATATATATATATGTATGTATGTATATAAAATATGCAGATGTTATGTTATTTCTGTTATTGTGAATTGAAATAACTGTACATAGAGTGCACAAGCTCGAGATAAACTAATCAATCAATCAATCAATCAGTCCTACAAGTAATCCAAAAATATGTTTTTTGGACAAAAAAATCCATGTGTATTTGCATCACAAAGAATAGAATAGAATAGAATAGAATAGAATAGAATAGAATAGAATAGAATAGAATAGAATAGAATATCTTTATTGTCATTGCACAAGTAAAATGAAAAATGTGCAGTCGTCTACAAGGTGCCATTATTTAAAAAAAAAAAAAAAAATCATACATATATATATAAATGAACAATAAAACAATCAAGGTATAAAAATATAAAATGTAAAATATTGCAGGTGATAAATAGGAATAAAAGGACACAGAGACTTACACACAGCATTTACACTACAGTCATTTAGCAGCAATTCGCTCACCCTATTTCCAATTGATATTGCACAAGAAGTATATTGCACAGTGTAAAAATTGCATCGAAGTTACAGAGCACGCATGCTCAGTATTAAGTGCCTTAATGGCATTAACATAAAAACTGTCCCTGAGTCTGTTTGTTTTTGCTTTTAGGGTAGCAGCTCAAAAAGTGCATGTGCAGGGTGAGTATGATCCCTGAGGATCCGTTTTGCCCTTCTGAGACAGTGTTGGTGATGAAGATCATCCAGGGAAGGAAGAGAACAGCCGGTGATCTTCTGGGCTGCAGTGACGATTTTTAATTTTTTTCTTAAATTAAAGTTTTAAGAAAAAAAAATCACATGCACCGCATTTTGAGGTTACTTGTAACACAAACACATGTAACATATTAACATATTTTTATGAGATTAGAGTTTGTATAAATTGGTAATTTTAGTGAAAACACCCCCTGCCTTTTTTGTGACTGCTTTTCCCACCTGCCACCTGTATTCACAGGTCAACTCCACCTGTTAAAATATGACAAATGGTTTATTTAAAGACAGATTTACCAAGGAAAATGCTGGCGGTGAGGAGGCCCATGTCTGAGGAGCTGAGCTGCAGATCACAGCCAGCGGTTGGCAGCAGAAAAGACACACAGAGGATCTCCACGGCATCGCTGGCATTGGCCCATCCACAAACCACCAACAGTAGGTAGTGGAACAAACCGAATCCTGAGGCCAAAAACAGACAAATGTGTGAATAAATAGTGAGAGATGATTATGATCACACCATCTATCTGCCTAATTTTCTAGTAGGAATCATTTTATTAGGCCTAAAGGTTGATTCATTGATGATTTAGTTTATAAAATATGATGCAAGGGTTAAAAGTAAATCACAAAAGTCAGAGAAGCCAAAGGATAGAATTATATTCTGATTTTATCTTTGATCAGACCTGTGCTGAATTATTTTCTGAATAAAAATGTCTGGTCATTGTGAAAAGTTGAACTCTTATTTACTCAGAATTTGTTTAGTTTTACTTATGGTTCTATAGACCCCCTAAGAGCTGTGTCCTAAATTGCCAATAAATTAAAATGTTTTGAAATGAATAATGACAATGTTACTTAAATTTTAAAATGTAAAGAATGGACTATGTCAAAAATAATGAAAGAAAAAAAAAATCACATAATATATTAATAATATTTAAAAGTTTCATATTACCTTGATTTTTTTACACTTAAAAATGGGCTCTATGAAGTATTTCTATTTTTAACTATTAATATAACCTAAAATTATCATTATAGTGTTTAAAAAAAGAGCTCTGAAGTTCTGCTAAAGATGCAAAGGTATTGGATTGTAGAGATAAGAATGGGCTGTGGGATTTCTGTGACCACTAGAGGGAGTAGCGAGTCACTGTCAATCTGTCATGGTGAGGAAAACGAACACCATAACATGACTTTGACCGAAGTGTCATAAAGTGACCTGATGGGATAAGAACCACTAAGAAACAACTTTTAGATTCAAAGAAAATAACAAAGTGATAAAAGCTAGAAGTGTCGTTGTTTTCACCACTGGACACAGCTCAAAATGAACCGAATGGAGTTTGACGCTAAAATGGCAGCGTTTTTTTTTTTATAAAAAGTTAATTTGATTATGAGGCTTATGAAGGTATAAAATGATTCTGTGGTGGTATTATCTTTTCTAAGTGGCTGTTTGTCGATCTACGGTTCAGACTAAACTGTGACAGTTCGGATCTTGATTATTCAATTCCAAACAGATCTTTCGTTCAGCTACTGACAACACCAACCATACAGAAGACGAAGGTAATTTCTGGTTTTACTGTGGCTTTTTTCTGTTTAAAAACAGAGCTAAGCTAATAGAGCTATAATGTAAACTATCAGCTGTTGTAGAAGATTATAAGACACAGTGTTAATTTGATTGACTGTAAAACTAACCAGCTCTGCATTTTAGATTAAAGAAGAAAATAAAATGTATAAACAATGAGTTTTACACTTCATTCAGTGAGTAATGCAGTCTGTGAATATATAGTGTTGATTTGTCCGTGGGTTTACAACTGTGCCATTAAACTGTAGTCATACCTGCTTCCTCAACTGCCTCTTCATATGTTAATTTTCTCCTCGTACTTCCACCAGTGGCATGTGTCAAGTTGGAGGTTCTGTCAAATATTACTTCACCTATAAAACAATAGAATGCACAAACAAGATAGTCAAATGATTAATAAAGATACTATACTCAGATAATAAACTCTGCTGCTTGATATAAACCATTTCTTACTAATGCTCATAAAGCTGCCATGTATAAATATAAACATACATCACTCTTCTATAACACCATAGGAAATATTCTAACCTGGAACTGATTCTTGTTAAGTATCAGAAAATAACCTAAATATTTAATTACCATATTATAATGTAATAAACTCTGCCTTTGACTACTTTATGAAAAATCTGCATGACAATAAACTAGGATGCAAAATGTCAGTTTCTAAATTAGGGTAGATGTTGGTTTCATCTGCTCATTACAGCCAGATTACAAAATTTTTAAGTATCACTAAATAGCATTGAACACTGCCTTTAAAAAATTCAGAATCTCCTGATTGAAAATCAATGACGAAATCAGTGATTAAAGGACTGTCAAATACTTTACTTGATTACAATCCCTACTACCACACAGTGAAAATACTCTGTTACATGTAGTTAAACACATATTAAAGTATTAGCTATCAGTTTATCAACATTTTACTTTTATATATAGCCTAATGTTTTTAGCATTTCTGCATGTACTTTACTACTGCACATGAGTAATTTGATCTTATTCATGTAGTCATGGTGGATTATTTAACATATTCCATCCAAGAGGATTTTTTTTTTAGACGTAGAATTTACCTAAACCATAAAAATATTTCAGTTCATCACAAACCATGGAGATACATTGTGTTCACTGTGATGCAAAAAAGTGATGTCAGAAGCACAAGCTATACCTGTCTCTGAGCTTATACAGAGCAGAATGATTTGTGTGGATGCAGGTGAGTGAAAATAGACCTGATAAAGGATAATTTGAGTTAAGTTACAAACATATTAAAGTTTATCTGCAAAGTAATCCATTTTTTTACTGTATCATATAAAATGCTTTTGTCACTGCTGCATAAATGTGTGTCATGCCTTTTACTACAGCAAGTGTATTATTTTTCTTACACTAATGTTAGTTATATTCATGTAATATTGGTTTTTATTGTGAAGCAGAAAATGTCAGGCAGAATTATTGAGCCCCTAATGCAAAAAGCTGCATAAATGAAAGTCAGTTAAAATAAAATTAGCTCAAACATGCACTTACGCAATCAGAGTAATTTCTGAGGATGCAAGTGAGTGTAAATGTACCTGTTAATGATCATTTGAGTTAGGCTAAAGCAAGTTAGGTTAAAACATATTAAAGTTTATCAGAAAAATAAACCCTGTCTTTGTTTTACTATATCATATACAATGCTTTTGTCACTACTGCATAAATGTGTACTACCTTTTATTACTGCACATATGTATTTTTCTTACAGTAATGTTGCAATTATATTAATGCAATATTGATGATTGAATTGTGTGTTTATTCAGACATCTTTCAAAACAAACATACATTTGACATAACATAATATTTTTTTTAAAGTTTTACAAAAAAACAAAGAGTCTGAGAAGGAGACTGGAGGCTGGAGCCTAAGCTCTATTGGTTTTCACTGTGAAACAGAAAAGTGGAGTTGTAAGTACGAAGCCCCGAACATGTAAAAAGCTGCATTAATGGAAGTCAGTTAGAATAAAAATATACTTATGCACAGTACTTGAGTAAAAATATTTCAGGTACAAACTACTACTAATAGCATTTGATTTCCTCTAAGATAATGAGACCAATCTTTTTCTACTTGTTATAGCAATCAGCATGATTTTTGGGGATGCAAGTGAGTGTAAATGTACCTGTTCAGGGATCATGTGAGTTAAGGTTAAGTAAGTTAAGTTAAAACATATTAAAGTTTATCAGCAAAATAAACCCTGTCCTTGCTTTACTATATCATATCACTGCTACATGAATGTTAAACGTTTTACTACTGCGCATGTGTATTGTCTTTATACAGTAATATTGTTGTAATACTAAAAACTAGAGGATAACGTCGTAATATTTCGAGAATAAAGTCGTAGTTTTAAAAACTTGAAAATATTGTACTTTTACGAGTCGTAATATTTTAAAATTAATTTGACTATCAGTTTCCTGTTACAAAGAACGCAACAAGCAAAGCAGCAACTTCACTTTCGTTCTGTTAAACTGGACCAACCAGTTTACTTTATTCTTGTAATATTACCTACTTTAGTATCGTAATAATATAACTTTATTCTCGAAATATTATGACTTTATTCTCGTAGTATTATGACTTTATTCTCGTAGTGAGAAGAAATTTGTTTTCCTTAAATGGCCCTAATACGCCGTCGTATTATTGCTGTAATATTTTAGCAGTATTTTTTACTGTGACACATAAAAGTGGAGTTGAAGGTACTAAGCCTCTAACATGTAAAAAGCTGCATGAATGGAAGTTAATTAGAATAAACATGTACTTATGCACAGCGCTTAAATGAAAATAGTTCCAGCACAAACTACTACTACTAACATTATATTTGATCTAAGATAATGAGATCAATCTTTTTCTACAAGCATGATTCCTGGGGATGCAGATGGTTGTAAATGTCCCTGTTCATGGATCATCTGTGGCTCTTTTGTGATGTGATCGTAGAGTTTGATGCTAAACTTTACCTTCATCCGAGTCCAGGTGGTCTGGCTCCAGTTGACCATCGGTGAGAAGCGGCGCCCGGGTCTCTGCCTCTCCGGAATACACGTGATAGGACATGCCTGGGGTCGGATGTTTCTTATAAGGACACGGTGGGCTGATTATGTGCAAACTGCTGCCCTGACCAGGTCCATATTACCAGTGCTGGATCCAGTGGTGCTGCGGTCCCATGACAGGCTGTGTGCGCTGCTAGCTAACAGGCTAACTGTTACCTGACTGTCAGGGAGGACCAGGAAGTAGAACCAGAGCGGCGGTCTGCACGTCCCACCGGCCGTCTTCCCGACTCTTTTTACTGGGTGTTCAGACCTTGAGGTGAGCTAGCTCCGGGTGTTTTAGCAACGGTTAGCTTCACATGAGCAGCTGAAGGAGGGGACACGTCTGTCTGTCCGTCCGTCCGTCTGTCCGAGTGAGTCTCGAGCTTCCGAAGGGAGACGATTCAGTTGACGTTACCTCCCCTTGTGTTTTAAAAAAGATTGAAGATGGCGACCAGCTCGGAGCGCAGTCCTCCTCCGTTCCCCGACTCCGAGGAGCAAGATGTGCTGGACACTGAAGAAGTGGCAAACCGAGACACCGACGACGACGACGATGAGGAAGATCTTTTCCTGAGCCCGGTATGGTTGAATGAAGTTGTGTGGTAATTTCCCGCTAGCTAAAGCTGCCTCACTAACACAGCTAACGTCAGCGAAGTAAGCTAAGGAGGCAGCAAAAGTTTGGAAAAGGTGTCCAAAATGTGGTCAGTTTGACCGTGTGGGGGGCATTCAACAGTTAATATCATCATTCCTTACTGTCATGACAGGTTTTGTTGAACTTCTAACACTGAATGGAAGTTAAATTATGAACGCGCCGTGCGGTTTTAACAGTAAAATCCACCTCTTCGCACTTGATATGTGATGTAGCTTCAGTCAGTGCGGTGATTTTTTTTTTTTGACAGCTCCATTACTGATATCGGCCTGATAAGTTGCATCGTTTACAAGTGTCCCACTGTGATTTGCCCCACTAAGTCCCCACTTGAGTGCAGTCTGTTATCTGCAGTGCTTGTTTTTTTCGGTGTAGAGTGTCATTTGTGCAGGAAACGTTTGTGAAACTTTCACTCCCCGAGGTTAAGTTTCACCCCTGTCCCAAATCTAAAGGTTGCTTCCTCACTATTAGGTATGCAGACTTTTTTAGGTCAGGCATAAGCAAACAATCGAGACTTGAACACGACAAATGCGCAGGGGATTCAATGTCTTCGTCTCTATAGGGGAAAAAAAAAAAAAGTAGTCTTATGAGGGAGGTGTTGGTGTAATGTGACGTTTATTTGGCAGATGAAATAATAGTTGAATGGAGATTAAAAGCTGGCCCAGGCTGCCTCCTGTCATGTGAGTGGGATGTGGTCACGTGGTCAGAACCCGGATGTTTTCCCACAGTCAAAGTTCAGAGGAAAGAGTGAAAAGTTGCTGTCTTTGATATTTTTTTCACTGTTGCATGGAAAACATTACTCAGCACTTCTGGATGTTACATTTAACAGAGGCTGGCGTTTGAGAGATGTTTGGAAATGGACCAGACAGAGGTCGTATAAGTGGAGTCAGAGTGGATTTTTACAATTTTATAGAAGTGTTTGTCAGCTGAGTTGCAACAGTTCGTGATCAGACTACACGCAGGAAAGTACTCTGCTTTTTTTTTTTTTTTTTTTTTTTTTAATAATTGTAAAAATTATTGGGATTTTTTTTATTTTTTTTTTTCAAAATAATGCAATTTTCCTGTTTCTGGTTGGAGCTTCTTAAATGTTGGAAAGTTTTTTTCATATTCACTGGTAGGTTAAATGGATTTTTTAACTTTGAACATTTTCTTAACAGTCACTGAAACTGCTGAGTGGTCACTACTTATTTGATAGCTTATACAGGCACCGAAAAAAATATTAGACCATCAAAAGTCATCAAGAACAATGGTTATGCAGTCAAATACTAACTCTTGTGTGTATCATGTGACTAAAACAGACAGAAAAGAAAACATGGAATACCTAAAAGCACAGTTTTGGTCAGTACAATGCTATAGCTATTGATCTAAGAACTTAAGTTTTTTTTATTATTATTAAGAAATCCATGGAAAATGGCTGTTTTTAAATGGATCAAATAGAAGTCATATAAGTGGAGTCAGTGGATTTTTACATTTTTATAGAACTGTTTGTTAGCTGAGTTGCAACAGTTAGTTAATGATACAACTGACAGGAAAGTAATTGGCTTTTTTTTTTTTTTTTAAATAATCGTCCACATTTTGTGATTTAAAAAAAAACAAAAAAAAAAACATTTTTGCAACATACTGTTGTTTGCCTGTTTCTGGTTGCAGCTTCTTAAATGTTGGACACTTTCCTTCATAATCACTGGTCGGTTAAATGGAGTTTTTAACTGAACATTTTCTTAACAGTTTTCAATCAATCAATTAAAACAATTTTCTAAACGACTGAGTAGTCACTTATTTGATACAGTTGCAGAAAAAATTACTAGACCATCAAAAGCCATCAAAAACAATGGTATGCAATCAAGTACTAACTCGTGTGTATCATGTGACTAAAACAGACAGAAAAGAAAACATTGAATGAATAAAAATGCTGTTTTTGTCAGTACAATGCCATAAATGTTGATGTATGAACTTATGTGATTTTGGTTATTATCAAGAAAATCATAAAAAATGGATAGATATCAGCACTTAAATTTTTATGAGCTATTTTTGTTATCATTATATTTGCCCAAATAAATGCACCTTTAGTTGTACCAGGCATTAAAATGAACAAGAAGTTGAAGAAAACATAAGATAGTCTAATTTTTTCCGCGACCGTATACTTCACTTTAGGCTTGTACTCTAATCATTTAATTCAACAATATTTTCACTGATGCACATTGTCTTGAAATAGGTTAGTATTTCCTCATCTTGACAAGCATTTTTCTTAGTGACTAGTATCTTGTAGAATCTGATGTGTTCCTGAAGATTAAAGTAAAACTACTGAACATTACCGTACAGCACTCTCTTTCCCATGTTATACTTTAAGTATTTATTGCTGGTAAGTGGAGTTACCACTGGTTTACTTTCCTGGCTTTGATACTAGTTCTTAAACAACACTTTTTCTATTACACTTTCTCATTTTAATAAAAAATAGGATCATATTATGTATTATAGCATAAATCTTTACATGTACTTTTTCACTTTAATTGGTATACCCTACATGCAGTTTTAAAACATGATGAAAAAGCCATGTCTCACTCAAAATTTGTTAACATAATATTCTTATTAAAAATGAATGAAGGTTGTCTGTGTATGCCACTGATGTGTCCTTGAGAGTAGTGGCATGAACACAACACCAGGCATTTTCACTACTCCATACTGAGTAGTTCAGTCCCTGCTGTAAAAGTATTGACATTTGTCACTCAGCTCTAACTATAGTGCTCTGTTTTATGTCACAAAACATCAAATACTATAAAAGCAAACAAACTACAGCTTTACAGCAGGAGAACATTTTAACCTTTATGAAGGTAGGGTTTATTGCAGGGCTGTTGGACTACGCTACATTAGTCTTGGCTGTTGAAAGGAGAAAACAGGAACTATGTTTGACTCTCTCT
>JAPTGZ010000023.1:27417591-27429800 GCA_029814645.1 Fowleria isostigma | reverse complement strand
TCTCAGGTATTATCATTTTTTCCTCCGCATCTCCTCCTTTTCTGTGAACAGAAAAGTCTGATTCTCTGCACTATGTTTGATGGTTCCCATCCCCTCTCCACAACAACTGTGGCCAGTTTTGTGTGGAGCTGTGTTAGTTAAAACCTGAAAAAAATAAATATTTGCATTTACTCTTCCCAATAATTTTGTGCATTCTGGCAGAAATACCAGAATGCACAATGCACCAGAATACCTGATATTCATCAGGGCAAACACAATTAAATGGATTGCGTGAGCTGTTTTGCCCATTTACCAGACGCAACCCCGGTGTGTCCTGTTATTAAATAAACTTCCATCATATTTTTATATGTGTTTGTATAGTCAAGTTTGCGCACCTTTTTACATGTGCCAACCTTTAGTAAATCAGGCCTTATATGCACAACTCCTGAATGTACAAATGCTTTGTACCTGCTGGACCAGTATGTTTCCTCCATTCAGGATAGAAATGCCCAGTTTGAGAGTGAATGTCACCATAGCAGCTAGGCGACCTGATAAACAGAAGTTACAACATCAGAATTATAGAAGAGTTGGCCGTTGTATGAAGGCTGACATTTTTGTTTTCCTACCTTTGCTGGCACTGATCATTTGGAGCACCATCTCTGCGGCTCCACGCTCATGGAGTCTGCCTTGCTGGTACAGCATCTTTTGTTTCTCCATTTCCTTTTCCTGCAGGACAACAAAACATTCTTATTGAAGCATATAATTCAAAACTGACCAAAAAAACATCCCAAAGCACTATCCTTGAGAAATTAACAGCACCTCAAATGTTTTCTCTTTGCCTTCTTCATCTTCTTCTTCTTCTTCACCTTCGGCACAGCTCTGCAAGAAAAAACAGGGTGTAAAACTTTGTGAATTTTGCTAAACTGCATGGCTTTAAGCAGGAGCAATTTAAATAATAAATTACCTTCGCCATCATATCTGCATAAGCGATATACAAAGGATCCTCTTCCAATGAACTGACAAAGAAGGATGACAAATATCCAGCGGTTAAAGCTTAAGACACTAACGTCTCATCTGTGAATAATCAGCAACTCTCAGTGATTGTATTTATAGCAATAAAGGTACTGTAGTTAGCAAGAATGTAAGAAATAGTGCTGTAAAACTGCTTGTGTTGTGCTACTTGTATAAAATATATGCACTAATTCAGCTTAATGTAACACTTTATTCAGTCGGAAGCAGGCCAAGATGACTACCCTGCACAGATGGAGCACACCCTGACGGTGCCAGGTGCTCAGGTGCATAATAGTGTGTGCGCTTTTGTATAATTTTACCTGCATTCAGTCAGAGCATTGTGGCTAAAATGCAAAACGAGTTGATGAAGAGGGTCTGGCTGCTTCCTGACCTCCTCCTCTTCTTCCTCTTCTACTTTGGGCTGTGTTTTCTAGACAAAGTCAAATGAGTCACAATGAAAGATCATCTACTATCAGTCTAAATCTGTACTGTAACATTTTGCACAAATGGTGATGGAATGTGTAACATTTATATACCACTTACCGTAAAGGTATACATAAAAAATGATTACAAAAGTGATAGGATGCACTGATAGCATTAAGACAACATACCACAATCACAAGCACTGACATCTTTTGCATTGCAGGAATTGCAGGGATGTCTACATGCTGATACACATAAGACAGAAACACATACAAACAGAAAATGACGTTCAGCAGTGTTAAAGACTAAAGAATGGCATTTATCTCCATGAGCCCAGTACACACTCTATCATAGACTCTGGTCAGTTTTATTCCAGATTACAAACAACATTACTACTATTTTTCTGTAGGGTTGCGGTGAAAATGGACGTTTGTTTATGGTTTTTGGTATATACTTTTCCAGGAGGATATGCCTATTAAAGGGGAATAAGGAAGAATAGATTTTCTAAAGCTGTTTTCATTTAAATGTTATGTTCAATTGATCTGAGAAAATAAAGAGGTACACCCAAGGGCACAGTAATATACAAGGGGTTTCACTGTGCCTTCATGATAGTGAATTTGCAAAATTTATTAAAACTAAGTCACAGATCTATTTCACAAAGGCAGTGAGCATTTTAACCAATCTCTGTTTAACACAGATATGCATCAAAGCTGTTAAGTGCTGATTATTTTTTAAAATAAAGAAGCTATATGCTTTCCACTTTGGTATAGTAAACCCCTAAAGAGCTCAACAGCTGTTGTTGACTAAAGGCATCTACTGATCTAAAATGTTTAATAACTTTTAAACTACTTTTTCTATCTATATGTTGAAATAATTCAGGTAAAATGCAGTTTCCCAGCTTCCTAGTAGATCAGAAATAACCTGTTTAGACCTTAAGATGTTCAGTGATTCATTGATAAAACTCAAACAATTTGACAAAAGGCAGTCCTTTTTAAATTACAATAATAATACATTTTGGTGAAAAAGTCAAATTTTCTTCCTTTTCTTTATTTTGACATAATACTCAGAGCTTTTATGAGCATCTACATTGTTAGTAAATTAAATATAAAAAAATAAGATTTTCCTAAAAAAAAAAAAAAAAATCCAAAGAGGATAATATAATGAATTATGATAAATCTCTTAGGAAAGGTTAACTATAGAGAAAAAAACTTCCAGGTTTTTAATGCTTAATTTCATTATAGATCTAAATAATTTTAGGAAATACACTGCAGCTTTCACAAATGTTCATGGTGATCCAAAGCATCATTACTTGATGCTTTTGTGCCTCTACTGGATGGGATACGGCTTGGGTTGAATTACCAGAGCGCTGACATCACCGCTGATGTCATGCTTGCTAAAAATGGGTGTCGACTTGAAGGTGATAAACACTGTATGGATGGCTGAGTGTGACCCAGTGGTACACAGTGGAAGTGATACAAGTGAAGGAGAGACGCTCAGCCCCCCCCACCATCATACGACCAGGGGAACAACACAAGTACTTACTGCAAGGTCCTGCACTAGCTTCTCCTCAAAAGAGTACTCTTCTGTCTCTATCCATATTCTCTGATAGGCCAGGAGGAAGAGGTTAATAGAGCGATGCCTGAGGAGGGGTGAGAGCAAATTAGCTGGGGTTAGGTAGGAGAGGAGCAAAAGAGGGTGGGGGGGCCCTTAGGAAAAGTTAATGTCTGTTAGTAGTGGGAACAGGCAAATCCAACTGGTCATCTCAAAATAGCTGTCAATTATTATATAAAGTTGTAAAGTACTCCCCCTGATGACATTTGAATCTATGTAACTTCAGGTAACTCTTGATCATTTTTAAGTAGGGGTGTAAGGGTACAGAAAAATGTGTCCGTTTTTGGCATAGGGGTCTTTGGTTTGATATATTTTTGATCTGTTTTCAGTAAAGGAGACCAATTACATATTTAAAAAAAAATATTGAAGTAAAAATGCAACATATCCTGAGCAATTTACGTGTCACTACTACTGCTGAAGTTTTTATACTACTGTGTGGGTCTTAAGTACATTATAAAATTTGATGTGTGACTAGAAATATAACTGATCTTCATAAAACATGCCAGGGGTATATACATGGGGATGTGTTCTTTAACTACCCTAAACTGAAAGTGAAACTTAACACACTTTGAACGTCTGACTCCCTGCTTCTATGCCTCTGTTGTACACCAGAGCTTACACAAAATTTTCACAACTTCTAACCTATATCCACTGGACCCCCTAGAAATTCTGGCCCTGCGAATTTGTCATGT
Organism: Fowleria isostigma; assembly: GCA_029814645.1. Classification (NCBI taxonomy): domain Eukaryota; kingdom Metazoa; phylum Chordata; class Actinopteri; order Kurtiformes; family Apogonidae; genus Fowleria; species Fowleria isostigma. The sequence goes on along the minus strand of JAPTGZ010000023.1, from coordinate 27,426,084 downwards.
TTGCCCCCTCAGGTCTAGGATATCAAATACACGTGTGCATTCTGCTTCAAGATCTGTGTGGAAACTTAGGTCAAGTGGTTACGTTCTTCTCATAGACTACATGTATTAATTCAGTACACATTCATATTGTATTTAAGGCCCCAAACTGAAATGGTTCAGTACAAATGAGTGTACCATTACATCCCATTTTAAAGCATTGGGGTGGCTGTGGCACAGTTGGTAGAGTGGGTTGTCTAATGATCGAAGGGTTGGCGGTTCGAATCCTGCCTCCAACAGTCAATATGCTGAAGTGTCCTTGGGCAAGACACTGAACCGTAAATTACTTCCAGTGAGGCCTGGTAGCGCCTTGCATGGCAGTAGCCTCCCACTGGTGTATAAGTGAGTGTGTGACTTGGGGCACATTAAATTTGTATTGTAAAGTACTTTGGGCGCCATTAATGTGCAGAAAAGCGCTGTATAAGAACCGACCATTAACCATTGAAGCATTACTAGGATTAAGAACCATGTAATAACCCTAATAGGCATCTGAAAAACTACATTTAATTGTAATTTTTTGACATATCGTACTCATTCTAGATGGAAAAGCTGCAAAAATTGGGTGATGTGTTAAGTTTGTGATATCAGAGATGGCAGTGTTAAAGAAGGCAGTGTTGGTTATCCACAAACTGCAGAATTGGTTTGAACCCTGGCTCGTTTATTCATCAATACGAGTATTTTATTCAGCAAGATACTAAAGAGCTACATGACTACAATCTATTAATAGACAGCCACAGCTCGAGAAGACTGTGAGGTTCCTCGCAGGCACACTACTTTTGGACAAACTACACTCTCAGTCACTGGAACTGAATATTGGAACAGTTTACCACTCAACATAAGAGACTCACAATTATATGCCTCCTTCAAATTACAACTTAAACATTAGATGAAGGAAAACCAAGCATTCGACCATCAGTAGATTGTCTTCAGTACATTTTTTTGTGTGTGTTTTTATGATGTTTTGTCTTTCTTGCCACCTGCCTAGGGACTAGAGATGGAAGTTAGCACTGTTGCTACAATCTGGCATATTTACAGCTGCAATTGTTGTAGATGTTCATTAATATGCAGTGTCCCTTCAAATAAATAAATGATAAAAGTCAAAGAAATTTGCTGCAAAAAACAACTTTAACTGTTAATAAATGCATATTTAGCAATTCTACAGCTATTTCAAACATAACAGTATAAATAATCATCAGACAATTATAAGAGCCTTATTATAATGCATATTAAAAAGACCTTAATACAAAGCCACTCCTAGCTATAGTTTAGGTTGATACATGGGTTCTTTGACATTAAGTAATCCGCTTTTGCACATTTTTCCCAAGAGTCATATTAGATGATTATTACTTTTGTCTATTGTAAATTAAATATATAGCTTCAGCCACCAGGCACTTGTATTATAGACATAAAAATGAAGGAATTAAGCCTTGGAAACATTTACTTGAGACCCTGTTTGATGCCTGGCAACATCACAGTGACAATGAGACCCACTGTGCACAGACTAAAACTAGTCAAGCAAATACAGATACCCCCTGTAAAATTAGAAAATGTTGTTTTCATAATTCCGACATACTGTGGTAATTAGTGAGAGAGAGGCACTGGAAGGTGGATTGGAGCCTAACAGTCAGCCTACAGACATAGCAGTTATGTCATTTATCTAGCTTGAAACTACAAAATAATGTATTCTCCAAAATGCTACACCACACTCTGGAGCATTTGATCAAAATCAAGCTTCCCGAGTAAGTACCATTATGGACCAGTGGAAAGACCAACAGAGATATTTTAATGATGAGTGGAAATCTATTGCATAAACCATGCCTGTAGAAAAGCAAATGGTAGTTAAGGAAGGAATGCGGGATAATAGCAATAATGGGTCAGCACTATAGTACGTTACCGTCAGCATGGAGAGCAGACTGTCATAGTCTGTGTTCTCATGCATTATCTCCAGCCAAATATGTCGGTAGGCTTTCAGGAAGTAATTATTATTTTTGTGCCTGAGAAAAATGAGGTACAATACAATGTGACAGTGCAGCAGACAGAACAAAGATACAGAGATAAAAGAAAAAAGACGACATCTGCATGTGTTGAACTTGAGGAGAGAAGACATTATCCACATGCTTCACACTCATCCCTCAAACTGAAATCCATGACTCCAAACAAAAACTATCTACTGCCACTGCTGTAAATACTCTCTAATAATTATAAATTATGCCGTGTCATATTTCACTGTCAACAGTTTTGAATAAATGAGTCATACTGTCAGGCAAGCAGGCGGCAACATTTGAGCACATATTGAAGATGGCCACCCCCCAGGTTGGGCATCATAATTGTTTTCCTCCCTACTGTAGCTCTCTGCCTGACTTCCTGTGATTGAGTTACAGAGCAGCAGGGCATGAAATTGCTAGTGTCCCTTTTTTTCTATTCCTTGATAACAGCTGCAGGCTAGACATTTGTCCTACAAACTGCGAGAGGGAGGCTGTGTATTAATGCAGGGTCAGAACCCAAGTAGAAAAAAATGAGTCAGAGACAAGAAGAGCGAATATGGTGATATTTAGCCAGAAAACATGGAGGTGATGCTAAAAGCACTTGTGATGCTATTTCCCATCTGCTAGAAGCACTACAGGGAGTTGTGCTGTTAATGTGTGTGCCATCTTGGATCTGTGAATATGAAACTGTTGGCAGCATGATTACAAGAAATATACAAGAAGTGGAAATGCTAATGATGTGACAGTGTAAAATGATACCTTGGCAGATTATAAAGTGGAGCCATGCGGAAACATGCAACAACTGCTCGCTTCCTCTGCTTGGAAAGCAACTTCTGCCACACACACTTTTTGGACCTGAGTGGCTGCTCCACCTAATGGGAAGAAAAGGAGTCATTGTCAGGAATACACAAATAAACACTTTAAAAATATTTTGCTCTTACTGTATATACTGTTTATATTGTATTGTATTCTGTTGTTTTTCCTGTAATGCTGCTGCTGTTCTAACCCAATTTCCCAGTTTGGGATTAATAAAGTACTTCTATTCTATTCTGTATATATCAGTGCCCTGTGATGGCATCCTATACCAGAAACACAAAAAATAAACAGATGCTATGGACTGACAATTGATGTTTTCATCAGTCACACAGCGTTCCTTTCTCCTCTAGCTGCAATTTGGTGGCTCATCATAAACCTGTCTGTGACTAAGTAAACGGAGAGTCACAGCTTAATGGGGTTGTCAGAGCAATTTTGCTGTCAAGAATCAATGCACCCTGTGATTTTATGCGCAAGTAAGTCTTTATTGGTCAGTGTTTCACTGAAATTTGTTCTCTGCATTTAACCCATCCTAGATAGTACATTACACACACATATTGCATGCTAAATTTTATGTTATGTTTTTGTGGCTCGGCTGAAAGATGTTTTAAAAAACAGAGCAAAAGTAAGGTATGATGTGCTTTTATTATCAGAATACAGTTTACACATATGACAGTGAGCTTTCATACTAGTGTTATAGAGCTTATTTGTGTCCTAACCCTTTAAGACTGCCATTATGAGAGGCTGCCTGGGTGTCTTCATTTTCTTTGCAGTAAAAGTGTCAGAAAATGTCTTTTTTGCCAATTCTTTTGCACTTCTGTTTTTAGAAAAAACTTGACTTTCAATATCTGGCCATTAATTATCAGTATTATAAACAATAAATACTTAAAACTGTGTTTAAGTAAAAAAAGCAAAAAATGGCCCTGAAATTTTCAGCATATTTATGATCAGAAACAACTCTAAACGGTTTCACATTGGCTCAAACATGCTTTGTGGTCTTGCACATTCAGTATTCATGTTAAGGCTTCCTTTTTTTTTTTTTTTTTATTTCCAGGTGTTTTCTATGTGGAAGTCTCTGAAACAGTTCCTTTCAACTTGTAATAGAGACCCATATTGTTTTGCTGTGTTATGTAGTGTTACAGTAATTTGAATACTCTAAAGTGCAAAATGTAGCACTGCAGAGATTGCTGCTGTTAAAGGATTAAACAATTTGCCCTCTGTCGCTACATTCTTTATGGGGCACCAATATTAATACCAGATAATAGACCAAGTTATATTTGCAGATGTTTAAATGTTGACCTGACCTGCTCCAGGTTAAAAACAGCAGCAGAAATCCTCTGGATACGGTCCACCACCCTCTCAGGGTCAGGAGGCCCCTCGTTCCTCATTATTATATCCTTGTAGAGATTCAGCTGCCACCTCACCGCTGGGTCTTCGGACTGCAAGTTACAAATAAACACAGTCAAATACCTAGAATGCAAAGCTGCAGTATATAGCAGAGTTGCTAAAAAAAACCCAAAAAATAATAACTTCTTACAAAGAAATACATTTTTGCTCACCTTTTCTCGAAGGTGAAGATTCTGATGGATATGATCTTTGACCTCATCATCTGTGTCTCTCTGTTGAGAAACAAACAAAAAAACAAGTCCTTATAATTCATACTTTGTGCTTGACAACTTGAAATGTAGATTGATAGCTCTACATATAACTCCTGGCTGAAAGACTCTTGTTTCTTATGAGCATAATCAGACAAAACTTTTCTTACCAGGAGGTAGCGGGTCTTTGCTAGAGAGATGAGTTCTTGGTCTCCTGGGGTGCACATGTTGAGGCCAATAGGCAGCATCTTCTTCAGAGCAGCTACAATGAGTGAGGTCTGAATGGAGTAGAACTCTCCACGCCTCTTCTTGTGTTTTCTCTCTTGGTCTTGTCCTCCAGACTAAAGAAAAAAATTATCATATTCACATAAGGCCAACAGACAATACCAAAGTAAAACACAGGAAATATACAACCCAAATTCCACATAAAAAAGTTGGGACACTGTGTAAACTGTAACTAAAAAACAGAAAACAATAATTAGCAAATCTCATACGCTCATATTTTTTACAGAACAGAATACAGAATACATTAGGGATGTGCTGATCTGATGTAAACATCGGTATTGGCTGCCGATCAGACCAGATTGGATTTAGCCATGAGATTGGACTGACCTGTCTCTGGGGGACAGCAAACGTCCTGCCCCCTCAAATTAAACTTTCTGAAGGTAGGGGAACGGGAAAATAAGCTGCGCAACAGTGGGAGACTATAACACCCCCACAGAGATGTGCATAGTTGACTCTGTAAACATCCAAACATACTCAAGACAGAAAATGTGGACCCAAAGCGGATGTTCCCGGACACATCTGCGCAAATCTCAATTTTTACAACCGTATGGACTCCACGTATGCATACTTGGTGTCATACAAAAGACTGCTTGGTGGGAAGTCTTCACATCGACCTGTTTTAAATGGGAAATTGGTATGCTAGACTATGAAATCTCAAACATCTGCAGACAGTACATGCAGATTCCGCGTTGCTCACAGTACACGCACAGTACGCCTGACTCTGTGGAAGCCTTTAGAGAAGTTAAGTGTTTTAAGTTTAACTTTCACTTTGTACAGTTGCGTGGTCTGCCCGTACTCATTGTGAGGTACATACAGCATGGAACAGAAAGTATAATCCCTGGGTGGACCTGTCCACAGACGTGCTTTAGGAGGGGTGGCAAACATATGACCCGTGGGCCAAAAGGTTCTAATTTAGCCCATAGTATGAATGTGGAAAGTGCAAAACATTTATTAAAGTTATTGAGTCAAAGGTGTCTTACTTGTTTTAGTTCAGGTTCCACATTCAGCCCAATTGTGATCTCAGTAGAATAATAGCATAATAACCTAAAAATAATGACTCCAAATTTAAATCAAAATTTCACAGTAAGAAGTAGCAGTATCACATTGGTAGTGACAAAACTAATGACAAAAAATCAGATCGAATCGAAAGCAAAAATTACAGATTGGGACAATTTTTACAAATTTTGTTCATTTGTATCAGTGCTTCAGAAGCAAATTTAGACACATGGCTCAACAATCTGTGAAACACTATGTCCACAAACTGTGGAACAATTTCAGTATAATGTTCCACAGTGTGAAAAGTTATCATATAGCTCATCTACAGTACATAGTACAATCAAAAGTCTCAAAGACTCCGGAGAAATCTGTTTGCAACAAGTAAAACTGAAAAAATTAAATTAAATTAAATATCAGTGTATGAGAATGGTAAATCAATGCCCTTGGTTATTGAACATTTTACACAGTGGCCCAACTTGTTTGTGGAGTTGATGCTATATATGTATGGTAAAATAACATTTACCCATTGGTTTAGATTAATGTTAAACTAAAGTACCTGTTCCTTTAAATATTTTAACTTTACATTAACTGTTTTTTACTGGATCTCATTTCACAGTGGACACACTCATAATATATTTGAACAAAAGCCAGAGGCAGCTGAGGCATTTATTGTGTAGCTATGGCAAATCTGTGACCGAACTAAATCTGAGGCATTGAAGCATTTACAAATCTTATTACTGCGCTGAAAAGTAAAACTAACGCACAGAATGTGTTTGAACTGTACAATGGTACCAATCAGCAGAACTCAGTCTGATTCGTCGCTGACAGTGAACAGACACATTAACACACAGACAGAGACACCCACACACACACCCACACACACACACACACACACACACACACACACACACACACACAATCTTACCACACGTCAACTGCAACATAACGTAAACAGCTTGAGGTAACTAACACACCACGGCACCACAATCCATCAACTGCAAACACACCAGTGACATGTGATCACATGATTTTTCACCCAAAGGGCTTGACTCCATTACTTAAGATGAAACGTGTTACGCCCACAAGGCAATGAAGAATGACCCAAGTTACTACTATGTCACACACTGTGATGAATGGAGCAAAGGGCACAAATAATCAAATGGAATAATATACAGTATATAACTACACTACAGACTAAATAGCACAGCGACACAAGCTATTGGCTTTTCTGCTCGGCGACTGCAGCATACAAGCCAATAAGCTGGCAAGTAAACAGCTCATGCACTGCATCACTCTACCTTTTCCTTAAAGGACTGTTTGAGATAGAGACAGGCAGAGAGGGAAAGACAGATAGAAGAAAAGGATGAGAGGGCAATTAATGGGAGGCAGACAGTCCTGACATGGACGTGGACTGCAATGAAAACCATTTGTTTGCCTTTAAACAACTAAATTAGGCAGACAAGAAAAACAAACAAAAAACATTCTAACTCCTGTTATGTTCAACAGGACTGAAGGTATGGAGGAATATTAGGAGAGTATAGGATGGATGTTAGTTTTGTCTATTGCATGCGTGCTTAAATGCATCTACACACACATTTGTAAGTCAAAGACCGCTTTTTTTTTTTTAATCAATTCATGAACATTTTTGGGGTTTTGCATACATATCTGGGTGTGTTTAAGCTTATGTGATGCATTTTACTAGTCAATATACTGCAGTTGCACATGTACGCAAAATCTATTGCGGTAACATGGCACGGCAAACTCATGCTTAAACAAGTGACCTTGCAAATAATTTATGTTCTTTTCACCTTCCTTATCAGGATCTACACAAACACACACATACTTACAAATATCAGTCAATGGCACTGTGTCTAAATGTGCCATTATAAGTGTGACTAAAAAAAAGTGTGAATCCTCTGCCTATGTAAAAGTTAGAAAACTACAAAGTTAAAAAAAAGGCACAGTTGTGAGAGCTACTCAGCAGATAAAATCCCACCTACCTTAGACATTTTGGTTTTATTATCTCCAGTTAGAAAGGAAAGATTGTTGATTTCATTCTGGACCACAAAGTTCTGCTCTTCTCTTTTGAAATTCTGAAGAAAACATGAAAACATGAAGATCATCACTTTATAACGCTGGTATGATATACAGTCACGGAAAAAATATTAGACCATCAAAAGTCATCAAAAACAATGGTTATGTCATCAAGTACTAACTCCTGTGAGTATCATGTAACTGAAACAGACAGAAAAGAAAAACATGGAATGACTAAACGCACTGTCAGCACAATGCCATAGATATTGATGTAAGAACTTATGCAATTATCAAGAAAACCATGGAAAATGGATAGATATCAGCTCTGAAATTAAACTCTTATGAGCTATTTTTATAGTTATATTTAAATTTGCCTGAACAAATGTACCTTTAGTTATACCAGGCATTAAAATGAACAAAAAATTGAAGAAAACACTGGATGGTCTAATAATTTTTTCCGCAACTGTATGTGTGTGTATTTTTTTGGAAGTGTATAAAGTTTAGATTACTTACATGAGACTTGCACCAGAGGATGAAGATCTCTGCTACCATTCTGAAGAGCTCGTTGGAGTCAGCGTCTGGTTCTTTTAGCCACCTGGACCTGCAGCAGAAGAGCATGATGTACATGTTCATACCAACATCTAAACCAGGGGTCTCAAACTCCAGTCCTCGAGGGCCGGTGTCCTGCGTGTTTTAGATGTTTCCCTCTTCCATACACGTTGTTCAGTCAATGATCAGCTCTTCATCAG
>JAPTGZ010000023.1:27395862-27412336 GCA_029814645.1 Fowleria isostigma | reverse complement strand
AAATCATGCGTTTCAACCAATGACAGCTTTGGGGTGGGCTTAAGACTCCTGTCAGTCACTCACACCGAAATACACTGGCCCTGATTACACCAGGCTCAGTCGGCTCCATTTCATGGGCCGGTGCACAAGACAAACTTTTGTCCCTCGGACAGTTTGGTCGTGGAGACTCTCCGAGGTGGATCACAGAAGGACGGTTGAGGATCCAAGTTGAGTCATAGGCGATTGTATTTTCTGTGGATGAGCGTCCTTAGTTTCACTGTAACTCTAATTACCGTATTTTTTAGACTATAAGTCGCACTTTTTTTTCATAGTTTGGCTGGTCCTGCGACTTATACTCCAGTGCGACTTATATATGGTTTTTTTGGGGGTTTTTTCTTCTTCATGATTCGTTTTTTGGCAGGTGCAACTTATACTCTGGTGCGACTTATAGTCCAAAAAATACTGTAGTTATTTCCTAGTACTGATGTTCACTAAATAACTATACTGTTTTGAAGAGAAGATGTCAAACCCAGTCTTGTTTCTATGTTTGTTAGTATAGTACAAACAAACATGAAGAGCATGAAGAATTTTTGTAGACTTGTAGACATTGACTGTGAGCTGGAACATTCACTGCATTCATAGCATATTATTGTCAATCTCTTTCCTTAGCTTCCTGCCATTGCTCTATTTCTATATCAAAATAATAGCACAAAGCTCTGAAATATTAAAAAAAAAAGTGATTATTCTGAATAAGAGCAATGGATCTGTATCAATTAAATGACCTACTGAGTTAAACCTTACTGAGCTACGTGCACCTTGTCTCTATATTCTAGATTTTGAAAATAACCCAAACTATAAACATTCACAGTCCTGTTTATGCATGGAGTTGTGTTTGTTTTGTCAAGGCCAAAATCTTTGTTTACCACAGTTTTCAGTCTTGTCATGAACAGAAAAATGACAAAAATGTAGAGAACTTCTGCATACTGTTGGCACAATTTTAGGATGAAATTCTTTTTTAGTTTTAACTGGTTGAGCTGGTAATTGTAAGGTTTGGTCTCTGCCTTCTATGGTGTATATTCCAGGATGTCTGAGAAAAACCATCAACCCCTAAACTTCTCCTCATAGCAGCAAAGATGAAAGATGATACACTATAGTATCCACATTAGCAAGTTGTTTCAACTTGTGAGGGCTATAATAAATGACATCTCCCTGCACATTTTCATTTAGCTGCTGCTGATTTGAGTTTGTTTCTTCTTGTTTAACAGAAGCCACAGTGGAGCTCTCTCTAGACAGTCCACACAGCGAAAGAAAGAAGGATATGACAGCCAAGCCGTCTGCCTCTGCCCCCTCCCTGGCAGCAGCTGCCAGTCTCACCAAGCCACAGTCTGCTGCCCTGGAGGAGGTATGTATCCACTCACTGAATGAAATACTCAGACTGTAGGCCTGCACAATATATATAAAAAAAAAATTTGATATTGCGATGACAGTGTGCAATATTCATATCGCAAAGACGCGCAATCATTTATTTTCTTTTTTTTTGTTTATTATCTTTCTGTTTTCCAGATCATGGGGTACCAGAGTGGTTTTCTCTACCACTCTAACATGATAGTTTTTATGGTATATAAAGTGAAGTAATGCTACCGCTGCTGGTTGAGTAAAAGTTTACATTTTAATAATGTTGAAAAGATATGAATATTTTCAGAACACAACTTCGGGCAAGGCCTGAACACTTATATTTAAAGATTTTATTTGTATATGCTGTATTTACCAAACCAGGTATCAATGGAATATAGTTTAGTTAAAGCTCTTCCATGGCAGTACTCTGACTCTTAAGTTATTATGAAATACATCCATGTCATTTACACATTGTTATATGTGAATAAAAGGACCAAATATTTGACTCCGTTTGTGTGTGAAGGTCTATGGTAGCAGCATTACCAGGTTCTACTACAGAATTGTGTCATTGATTGGATTGTATAGTATTTGGTCTGTAATTATAAATAATTTAGTCAACATACAAACAATTGGCTCATTTGAACATTAAGGTACATTTTTATTGGTAGATGAAATTGATATTTCTTTAGGTGAAATAAGAAATATTGCAATATTGTTATTATCGCAATGCAATACACCCATATCACTTATTACAAGCTTTGCCAATATCAAGCAGCCCTAACTCAGACTATAACAAAATCAGTGAAAACTTGTTATGCAGCATGTATATGTCGGTACAGGTCATCCTAACATGCACAGCATCCTGAAATGTTTTTTAAAAGACAAAGACCAGCAAATCTCAATTTAGGAAATGTCAGTTCTTTAGACCATATCTAATTTGACAATATAATGTAGATTTATTCCCTCATGACTCAATGGAAGTCACTAAATATTTTAGCCCTTTAACATCTTACCAGATAAATGAATCCTGATTCATTAGAAAGGAAATGACGTTTCCTGTTCAATAGAAATGCCTAGTGACAGCAGATTTTCTTTGTTTCAGTTGGAAGAAGAGGAAGAGGAGGAAGAAGAGGATGACAAATTCGAGATTAATGTCTCTGTCACCAACCCTGAAAAAATAGGTAAGTCTTTTCTGTTTTGTAATCTTTTCCCTGTGGTGTGCCTACATGTCATGTAAACAGATTGTAACTATTTCATTTGTATTTTGGGAAAATGCAGCACCATGAAGTAAATATCGGCCTCGGGTTCAAGTGTCTTTCTGCTCTCAGCAGATGCCTTTTCTTTTTTGTTTCAGGGGACGGGATGAATGCATACATGGCCTACAAAGTTTCCACAGAGGTAAGATTCTGTTAGTGATGGGATGTTTCACTTGGATCAGAAATGATCCCTTCTTTTTCTAGAGGAAGTGAGTATAGTTAGTCATAAACTATGTGCTGACACAAGTAATACTGGTCAGTGTGTTGTAAGAGAAACACCCATTCTAGGTGTTGGAGGCAAACAGAGATTACATAACACAGTTGAAGGACGAGTACTATTAAACGGTCTCATCAAAGTTAAGCCTTGTAACTATGCAATTTTTACATTTGTCAAATTGCATACAGTTTTGTCTTTAGAGTCATTAGCATTTTTGACACTGAAACATGGCACAGAAAAAATATAGCATCAATAAATCATGACTTAGATGATAAAAGGCGGCAAAATCCTTTATACTCTTTTCTTGATACTGTGAATCCTTACTACAGTGACTAATTATTATGGAAAATTTGGGTTGGTTTGTTCTGAATGGTGTTTTGCCAAGTATTCCAAGTTTTAAAAGAAGCATTCTGATCTGTGGTCTATGTGGGCTTGCCGAGTTACATCAACAACCCTGCTCTAGCACAACCAGTTACTACAGTACCTGACTCTAGTGATGTAAGAGACAGACAAATAGACAAACGGATAAGGAGACTCTATTAGTTAAGGGATGTTCAATCCACTTTTCAAAGTTTCTAAGCACATCTTTACAGATATGCCAAGCTAAGGGACAGTCCCACTCTGTTCACTGTTGCGTTTCAAGCACCTATTGTCGGTTTGTTTGGCTAATTTTGAATAGTCTGAGAAGTGTAAAGCTAGATATACACTGTGGTTTTCATGTGTTTAAGACAAAATATGAGAATATACGGTAGAGTTATCTTTATTTGTGGATGGAAAAATCCTCTGTTACACAGTCGCCCTGGTCAATGATCACGCCCAGTGTTACAGATTTAGGATGACTATCTCATATTGTAACAACTAATAAGAATTCTTTAATTTTATGTAGCTACAATACTAAGATTAACCTTCTTTGCCAAATGCGTATCTGACCCTGAGCCATGACTACTTCCAGATTCATATTTTTATTACCACTTTTGTGAATGTGTGATCCTTGGCTCAGCTTCATTGTTTACAACTATAGGACCACAGATGGACTGCACTGATGTCCATTTATTCTTTTGCATTGGCTTACATTGTAAATTGAGTTTCACAGTCTGTGTAGATATTGTACTCTTGTTTCTTACATCTGTGGCTGCAGTAGACTTATCACAGTTGAAATCTCAGTCTCTAGCAGCCTGATAAATTTTATGTATAATTTTGTAATAGATTAATGTACGTATTGTGTCTGTTAGTCCAGCCTAGATTTGAGATTACATTTTGCCATAAATCTTTCCTGATTTAAATTTTAAGGTGCTGTTTGTTAATCTCAAAATATAGAAACAAAGTTGGGGGCTGTATATCTTCTCTAGGGGAAATGGTTATAATGTTGATGAACAGATCAACAAATGGCCAGCAGAATATATTCTGTCATAATCGGTCTTAACTGCCCTGCATCATGTATCCAAACCAAAGTCCAGTCTGGTGTAGCCTCTTTCCTTTTCTTCCTGAAGAGTTACTGAAAGTAAATGTAAACTGGTGTTGTATTAATCTAATCAGTCTTTTGTGTGTGTTTTTTCACATTTGAAAGGGATAGACTCACTACTGAAGTTCCAGTGGATTTCACTTAAATCAATACACTTTTGTCCTTTTTATTTCTCCATTTATTTAAAACCGGGATCCGGTGATAAGCTTAGTTGATTAGGTAAAAAACATTGTAAACAAGAAACAAATACAAACACCAGTGTGAATAACATACAGCAGTATAAGCAGAAGATATATACAAGTCAACAGTTACATTTCACAATATTCTATAGATTTCATGCACATTAAATAGATAACTGAACATAGGTTAAGAACACTCATATACAGAGTAGTTTTAGAAAAAAGTTATTTCAACTGTCTAAATTACAATTAACAATGAAATGATTATTTTTTAACTTCTATTAAGATTTAATTCTTCTTAAGATATTAAGATTTTAGCCAAAAAACTGATCTGGAAAGCTCATTCAAGGTGAGTAAAGGTAAATGCATCTATTTAAATGTTTAATCTAATGACTTATAATTGAGTTATGGTTTTATGTAAAACTAGTAATCTGTTAACTTTTTAAATACAAACTCAAAGCACAAGCTATTTTGTAAATGGCTCCACATTAAATTAGATTAAGTTCATTTTACAGACACTAACTATAATCGGATACATAATGGTCAAACCACAGTATACACTTAATTACAAATCATTTCCAACTGGTTTCTCCTGTGGAAGATGGGCTGGTAGGTAGTACACCGCAACAAAGACTGTCAGATATTGTTCTCTGGGTAATCGTGGTTGTATCTTCTATTGAATATTCACCTGAGTTTTACTTGTTAAAGTGACCTGTACCATGTCCTCTCCCTTTTTCAGACCACACTGCCGATGTTCCGCAACAAAACATTCACAGTTAGACGACGCTTCAGCGACTTCCTCGGCATGTACGAAAAGCTTTCTGAAAAACATGGACCAAATGGATACATTGTGCCTCCGCCACCGGAGAAGAGCATCCTGGGTAGGCACAGTGACCACTCTGTTTCCCTCTGGTGCTTGATGTTCTCATCGATTTAAGCTCAGACTGAGTAATGTCTCCCACAGGTATGACAAAAGTGAAGGTGGGAAAAGAAGATTCCTCATCGACGGACTTTGTTGAGAGAAGGAGAGGTGCTTTGGAGAGGTGAGCACTACTAGAAAATATAAAACGGGAAGAAACCCATGTCATCTAGATACAGAAAATAAAACTAGTGGCAAAAGGCATGTCCACTAAATCTGACCTTGAATTTAGTGCATATTTTAGTAAGTGTATAGGGTTCATAATCATGTAGCCATTCCAGTTCAGAGAAGATGTATGAAGAATTTATTGTCTCATATATTTTTTAAGTGACAATAAAAAAAGTGCATGCAATAATTAAAAAATAGCTTATGAAAATCTATGGTGTAATGTGATTATATCTGAGGGGAGTATTGTTTACAAGATTTAGACATTATCACTTGTATGCAGGATTCATACCACAGCTAACAATCAGGTTACTTCATTTGAGCTGTTTTTTTAATTGCCTTCAGTCCCATTCTACTCGACAAGAATCCAAAAATCTCATCCTATTCAATTTATGATCAGATTGAAACTAATAAAGAATCACCTTTGTACATTTGACACATTGAAATTTGCTCAAATGTATATATTTTTTAATTCGATAAATCTCTCATCTTGTCATTTTGTCATTCAACAGGTACCTGCAGAGGGTGGTAAATCACCCATCTCTTATCCAAGATCCTGATGTCAGAGAGTTTCTGGAGAGAGAAGAGGTAAGAGCTAAAACTGAGTTCAAGCAGCTGCAAGGCTGGGTTCTTTTGACAGTTTGCATCTGAACCCAGAAACACTCTCCAGTTGGCACTCCACTTTGCCTACCTTTATTCAATTCATTAATACATTTCTACTAAGCATTGTGAAGGTTGTACAGGGTGTCCATGAAATCTCTTTACAATTTAACAAATTTATTACAAAGCAAATGAATAGACAAATCTGTGGAAATTTCTACATTTTCTACAAAATGAAAAGTAGATTTTCAAGTTTTTTACCTCATTTAATTCACCTCTATATGGACAATATCAGTTGCATGAAGTACATCAAGATGATTACTGCATTTCTTTCCATTTTGGCTGTATTAGACTCATCATTGCTGTCAATGGCATCAGTGATCTTTTGCTTCAGGGTGTTTATATTGTGTACCTTTGTTTGATGCACTATATTTTAACATTACCCCATAAAAAGTAACCAAGGGGAGTGATATCTGAGTGATTGATTATTTACTCTTTTTATTCAACATTGTCCCCATCTCCATAAATTTCTTGTGCCATGTATGAATTGATGAACGTGGCGGTGAATGACTCCTTTACTTAACCCTTAGTCTCACTGAGTCTGTGTATCTGATTTTGTTTCAATAATCCATGCCACACATTGTTCCTTTTCTTGAGTAACCATGTTTTAGGGGTTTATGTAACAGAACTTTTTTTTTTTTGACAGTTTTTATTAGATATTTATCATTTTATCATAATTAACAAAACAAACAACAATTGGCATCAGAAATCAATCACAATCTATAATAATAATTCAGGTACAGTCATGAAATATTAATTCAATATCAATATCAATTAATTTTTGAGCAGCAGTCCATATTACATCCGACAGAACCAAGAAACAAACCACACATTAATTGCCTTTTGAAGGAACCAATCCATTTGCCCCATCTTATTGTGTAAAGATCAGCCTGCAGCCTCAGCATAGATGTCAAGCTCTCCATTTTATAAACTTCATCAACAGTTCTCAACCAGTCCTCCAGCACTGGTGGATCAACTTAAAGCCATTTACGAGTGATTGCTTTTTTAGCTGCGGCACCAAAGATTTTCAGAAGGTGTCTATCTTTTTTCAAATCATCAGGAATATCTCCCAACAATAGTGACACAGTAGTCTGCCACAATTCAAAACCCAAAATCTGTTCTTTTTTTATTTGAACATTTTTCCAAAGAGTTTAAACTTTTACACAGGACCAAAAAATGTGGGTGTGGTTTGCCTCTGTGTCCCTGCAACCCCTCCAGCATGTAGAAGCACCCAAGTTTCTACAAAACCGTAACAGAACCTATTTAATCAAACTTTGATGACCACTGAGTACATAGAGCAAATCTGATGAACATATCTCATCAATTGCTTTTGTAATTTTTTTTTTTTTTTAATTGTAAAGAGACTTTGTGGACTCCTTGTATTATTCCTGTGCTGCTTGACTGACATTATTTTCATGGAGCATTAAATACCTTAGGTTTGTCGTGTGTAGTCTGGTGATTGTTACATCATAACGTGTGTGTGTGTTTGTTTTCAGTTGCCCAGAGCAGTGAGTACTCAGGCTCTGAGTGGAGCCGGCTTCCTGAAAATGATCAACAAAGCAACAGACGCTGTCAGTAAAATGACCATCAAGATGAATGAGTCGGATGTGGTGAGTTCTGCTATAAACAGATTTCCGTTGTAGGCTGGTGCTCAGGTACCAGATCGCTTCAAGGAAGTCTTTGGTGGAGGGCACATTGAGGACACTGAAACTCTGACACCACAAGATAATGACTGCTTCTGTACGTGGAGGAGAACAGGGGTCTCTTTGTTTTGTTTTTGTGAGGAAACTTTGAGGCGCTAAAAATATTCTCCTTTTGTTGTTAGGACAAAGAATGAAAGGTTGAGACTTTTGAGCAGACAGATACATAGCTTAGCTCATTCTTCTGCACTGAAGAATCGTGTGGAATTGAGCACACCTTTTTGTGTCCAGTCAATGATATGTTTTCCATGGTGTAGTGTAACATTTGGCAAGCTACAAAATTAAGCAAAGTCATTATACCCCAAATACAGAATGCGAAACCAGTTATAAAAATAATCTAAAAGATAACTGAGCTCTGTTTTTTAAAATGACTCTAGTAATCTGCATCATAATGTCCTAGAGCTCTGTTATCACCTGTTTACTGGGCTTTGTACTGACAAAAAAACCTGTGGAAAAATAAAAGCAGCAGGATGATATGGATGTGTTTGTGTTTGTGCAGTGGTTTGAGGAGAAGCTGCAGGAGGTGGAGGCTGCAGACCAGCTTTTCAGGAAACTTCACACTCTGGTTGAAACCCTGGTCGTCCACAGAAAAGGTGAGCCATCTTTGTTTCTACTATCTTCTCAATCCCACATAAGCAAATGTTGAGACAATAGGGAAAATGGAAATTCAGAAATGAAAGTGTGTTAAAAGTTGCTTTGACTTTTGTTTCTCAGGTTAGAAACAGGAAATGCAAAGATTGAGACTGATTTTGAGTCAACCAACTGAATTCTGAAGACTGAATAGGCTTACGTAGAAGATTAATGCTTAAATGCACCTCGCCTACATTCAAATCAAAATTGCTTTTATTCTACCAATCAAAACATCAAATGAGACGTTTCATAGACTGTAGGAGAATAATCCAACAAAGACTCTGCTGTTGTTATTTTTTTTTTGAAAAATGGGACAAAATTACATCTGATACACTTCCTAACTTGGTGTTTTCAATGACTAATTGCTTTTAACTGCTATTAAAAGAAATTACATGAATTTTAAGAATCAGAATTTAAGTAAATAAGGCAATAAATCTCATTAAGTGAAACAGCAGATCATGTCGTTTTTCAGTGTAATACAAATAATTTACTAATCCCTACTTTTAGTCATATTTTTAATTAAACAAACTGCCCCACCTCATAATTTGGATTGTACTCCAAAAAGGATGGGATTTACACCAGCATTTATTTAATTATTTAATTGTTTAACACATAACGGGTCAATACAATGTTGTGTTAAAATACAAAACAAAAAAAAAAATTCAAAAGAAAAAGAGTAAACTACCAAAATACATGCAAAGACAAAACAATTAATAATGTGAATAATAGCAACATCAAACAACATGTGCATGGGAGAGGTAGAAGCCAAAAAGGCTTATATAAAACCACACCCATATAATCTAAAGAATGAACTAAGAATACTTTTAATAAAATAATAATAATTTTACAGTCAACAAAACATAAGAGGTTCAGTTATCTGACATAATTTACTAGTTCACTTTGTGATGAGTAAGTCAGAGCAAATAATCTGCCATCAATTTATGTTAGAGTCTATTCTTGTATATAGACACTGACGTGGAGGTATCTATGACATCTAATTGAGTGTTCTATAATTTAGCACTATGAAATCTAATTGAAGACTGATAACGAGATGTTTTACATAAAGGTAAATGCAGATTTGCAGACTGCCTGGTAGCTTTAATGTTGTTTTGGTCACTGTTTGTGTAATCTGTGTGTGTAGTAGCAGCTCCCACTCTGCGACGCCACTAGATTTTGTTTGAAGTGAAGACATGGTGCATCATAATGTGTTTCTTCCACTGGAGGTCACCAAAGTCAGAGATGAAAGACGCTGTACAATGAATTTAAACTGTCTGGCATGCCTCTGCCTGTCTTTAACCCTTTAACTACCTCACCATAAAATACCTGATGAAAAAATGTTTTGTTTGCATTTCTTATTTACTTCAGTGAGTAATTTCTAGATTTTTTTTTTTCACCATACTTACTAATTAACTCAGAAAGTGTCAAAAATTACCAAGTTAATTCTTTTAACATATTCATGATGCACAACCACTAAATGTTTAATATTTGCAGCAACCGATGAACAGAGGTTTTGATTTTGTAACTAATAATCCATTATTTCATATTGGCTTAATTTTTCTACTCTTACCATGAAGACACAAATCAACCTTTTTTTCTTTTTTTTTTTTTAAATTATTACATATCTAATTTAAGTTTTTGTGGTGTTAAATAATCTATTTTTTTTGCAGGAAGGCCCCTTTACTGTGATATGCCAAAAAAAGTATTCATATCTTTCATATTTTCACCAAAAACAGTCCAAATGTCTGTAGTGATTTGCATCTTTTTTTTGGCTCAATTCGGTTCAGATAAGTTTGGTATTCCACTTACTGAAATACACTGACTCAAAATGTGATAAACCATATGGTCGAGCAAGCAGTTAAAGGGTTAACGCCTTCAGGAACCATTATCTACAGTGTTCTGTGTGCATTCACTCAAATGCCCCATGGTCTGACCTGGTCTTCTGCTGATTACTTATTGCACACATTTTCATCTCTTTTGGTAAATTCTGCATAGAGCTGACATCTGCATGAACTCTCTCTTTTCCTCTCCAGAGCTGTCGCTGAACACGGCGAGCTTTGCCAAAAGTGCGGCAATGCTGGGCAGCGCTGAGGACAACACGGCTCTGTCCCGAGCCCTGTCCCAGCTGGCCGAGGTGGAGGACAAGATGGAGCAGCTACACCAGGAGCAGGCGGCCAACGACACCTTCAGCTTCGCCGAACTCATCGCAGATTTCATCCGGCTGCTCGGAGCTGTCAGGGTATGAATACGATTAGAAAACAACTGATGTGGAGCAGCTTTTAGATTTTTGATAGTATGGAAAGTAATGTGCAATAATAAACTGTCAGTATTTTGATCATATACATAAGATCTTTTTGAAATCTTACTACACTTCTGTACAGCAATGCAGCATGTGTGTTTATTGTCACTGTTCGTTGAGAAGCACATAGCTGTAAAGAGTCAAGGTTTCATGAGTTTAGCTTTACTTTTGTGATAATGCATTTTCCAGTCAGTATAAAGGTTTTTAAGAGTTTATTCAGCTTAACTTTTAAAGACCCCAAAACATTTGCTGATCTAAAATGTTTTAGAATATTTGAACCACTAAAACTAAAAATGCAGATTCTCAGCTTCAGAATCATGCATAGTCTCTGTACTGAACATGGAAATATTGGTTCCTGCATTGTGACAATTGACAATGATCATGGGCACTTGTTTTTATGCTCAATTAATGATATATTTTGCTAAAAAAATCATGTTTCTTTCAATTGTCTCTCTTTTGATATAATAACCTGGGAATTTACTGCTTTAGCTTTTATTAACACCTACATGGAAAGCAGATTAAATATAGGAAAATGCCTGAGTTTCACTGAAAAAATGCAAAAGATAATATTAGAATAAATGCTGATAATGTACTTTGTAATGGAAATTAATTTGGAAGTCACCAAATGAAATAGTTCTGGGTCTTTATTAAGAAAGAGGAGAGACTTAAACTCAGCCATATAAAGGGTATCTTTCAGTTTCTCAAAACCTTTCTAAATCAACACATTTGAATCTGGAGCAGAGCTGTGGAATGCAGTAAAAGTACAATATTTGTCTCTCAGATATTAAAGTAGATGCTCAAAGTGCAAGCACCTAGGTGTTTCACAATATATTAAATTATACACACTTTATTTTGTTGATCAGTGTGATTCAGATTCCTGTCCGTTAGTACACAATAGCGACATCTGGCATTCAGGGGCGTTCATGTGGACATAGTGGGGCCCAACTGACAGAAATTCCCACTCACTTCCCGTAGAGCGACACTTCGTCTTCTCATCGAGTTAACAAGGTTGTCATTTATGGGCTGTGGAATGTTATTGCAGTAACTGCTCGGGTGGACATCCTTGCGTCTACCATGCCAGCGGCACGCTCCAGTATGATTTGTGACAGCTGTGGCGTGGCGACTTCTGATGAACTTTGACATTTTGAGGTGTCATTTTACAGGGTGCTTGCGCAGGTCTTGAAAGTCTGAATATGGAATTTTGAAACGCTGTTTTCTAGACCTTGAAAAGTCTGGAATTTTGGGTGAAAGTATTAATAATGTATGGAAAAACATTTCTGTCATAGTTAAATTTTAGAGTATGTTCAAAGGCACATAATCTTGTAAGATCAGAAATACATGAGGAAAGTATCCAGAAAACTGATCTGTTTCACTAACCGATCGGTAATGGAATGATTCTAGTAAAACTTGGGTGTATGATATCCATGCAATTTGTGATTTTCATATTTATTGAAAACTTTTCTGTCAGTAAAATGTCATTCACTGCAGGTTTACTACAGGTACAATTTCAACCAAAGAAGTAGACATGCAAGTATAAAACTACATAAAGTCAAGGTCTTGGGAAAAAAATATTTGTTTTGAAGAAGTCTGGAATTTTTATTTGGATAAAGAGTTAGCACCCTGAAGGGGATCTCTATATCATGAATGAAATTTATTCCAGTAGAACAAATAGACAATGCTATATTATTAGATGTGTAGAATTGAGGAATTATGTATTTTGTTTTAAGTTTACTCCACACAAATTTTCCCAACTCAACAAAATATAATATATTTGTAATCTATGAGTGATAGCTTTGTTAGATGTGTTAATAATAAAGTATGGAAAGAAGTTTCTTTCATAGTTAAATTTGAGTATGATCAAAGGCACATAATCTTCTAAGATAAGAATGCATGAGGAAAGCATCTAAAAAACGTGATGTGATTTCACTAACCAGTCGGTACTGGAATGATTCCATTGAAAGTTGTAGTATGTGTGATATTTATACACTTTTGTTATTGTTGTCATATGTTTTGAAAAAGTTCCTCTCAGTAAAATGTAATTTACTGCGAATTATGCATTCACTCACTCATACATTTATTCAAATGAACTTTTTTACTACACACAACAGGTACATTCTCAGCCAAAAAAATAGGCACACAAGTATAAAAAAACGTAAGTCAAAGTCTTGGGGAAAAAAATCTGGAAAAAGTCTGGATTTTTTTTTTTTTTTTTTTTTTATAAAGATCAAACACT
The DNA here is from genome assembly GCA_029814645.1 of Fowleria isostigma. Classification (NCBI taxonomy): domain Eukaryota; kingdom Metazoa; phylum Chordata; class Actinopteri; order Kurtiformes; family Apogonidae; genus Fowleria; species Fowleria isostigma. The sequence continues at coordinate 27,399,245 of JAPTGZ010000023.1, read as the reverse complement.
CTGTTCGTGTTTTTGTTGTGTTTTTTCAAACATATTTTTATTGACTTTTTTTGCAAAGCAGGTGTGACCAGGACAATATAAAACAGGACCAACTATGTAGTATACATAGCATACAGACAATTAAAAAAAAAAAAGAAGAGTTCAAAAAGAAACAGTGTAACATATCCAAGTTTGATATAACAAATTCTAGCTCTGCATGGTTTTCCCAGGCCAGATCGATAAGCCCTGACCTCATCAAGGTGCACTCATAGAGATGAACACAAAGTCTATTTACAAATCAAAAAAATTAACCATGTTTTACAATTATAAGACATCAGGAGCTCAGTTTAGGCCGGACATCTCATGTTACATAAATGTTATACATGGAGCGTTTTGAATTTTTGCTTAGTGTCATTCACTGCACGCAACTTGGATTCTTTTCACAACAAAAGTCCCATTTCCTTGAAGACGTAAAAGCCTTAATGTATTTGCGATGCTTGTCTGAACAATAGCGTGTGCTTCATGGCTAAAGTCAGCCCAATGTAAACACGGAGTATCCCTGTATGTTTGTGAACACACAGGGGTCGTTTGATCACCGGATGAAGGCGTGGCAGCGTTGGCAGGATGCTCAGTCCATGCTGCAGAAGAAGAGGGAGACAGAAGCCAAACTCCTGTGGGCCAACAAGCCCGACAAGCTGCAGCTGGCCAAAGAGGAGATCGCAGAGGTACGACACAGGCCAAAATAAACACGGGACATGGAGCTCAGGACCTTCACTCTGTAGGGGTTTGGAGTCGATGTGGCCTGTCTAAGATCAGGGACTTCAAAGGTCCAGTGGTTAAGATGAAGGAGGAGCTGTCAGGGTTCAGTTGGGTGCTTGAAATCCTTGAAAATGCTTGAATTTCAATGTGTTTTCAAGGTCTGAAAAGTGCTTGAATTGTAGTTTAATATCTTGAAAGTGCAATTATAACTCTGTGATGTGATTTATTTATTTTTAGTATTAACTCTGCCAGATTAGAAGCCAAGCCAAAGCTACTTTAGTAGAGGTGACACATTTTGAAAGATAAAACTTTGTCAAAAAAGAAAATTAAGTCCCTGGAGTCGACCAGGTGTTCTCAGGTCAGCTCCACATTTTTATCTCATTTAATCTTTAGTTCGCTGCAAGTGTGTTTGAAGAATATCAAGTGGCTTCCCATTTTTTTCCTTTAATTCGTAAACTCTTTGCTATGATGAAACATAATCTTAGATGTTTATAGCATAATACAATGTACATCATTGTGATAAAAAGTGAAAAATTATCACAATTATAAGTACTCCTGTTGATACAGTTGCAGAAAAAATTATTGGACCATCAAAAGTCATCAGAAACAATGGTTATAAAATCAAGTACTAACTCCTGTATGTATCAGACAGTAAAGAAAACATGGAATGCTTAAAAGCACTGTTTTTGTCAGTACAATGCCAGAGCTATTGATGTCAGAACTTATTTGATTTTGGTTATTATCAAGAAAACCATGGAAAATGGAGAGATATCATCTCTGAAATTAAACTACTATGAGCTGTTTTTGTTGTTATCATTATATTTGTTCAAACAAATGTACCTTTAGTTGTAACCAGGCATTAAACTGAACAAGAAATTGAAGAAAACATAGGGCGGTGTAATAATTCTTTCCTCAACTGTATGGGTTTTTTTTCCAGTGGTATGATGCGCTGCTGAAAAATTTTGAAAATGACCCTTTAAGGTGCTTGAATTTGACCTTGTAAAATGTGTACAAAGCCTGAACTGTATAAATGGGACAGGATTCAGGCCAGACGATAGAGCTATAACAAACAAACAAAACACAAAACAGCACAGCATACGATCTAAAATAACATTAATATTTACAAGGCGGCTTCATATGTATACAGAATATCCTTTGTTGTTAGCGAAGGAGCCCTCGTTACATCTTCTGGAAGCTTCTTTCATCATCCTTTAACAACAAAGACGTTTTTCTCTCTTTTCTTGTCACTCGTTTTTTTGGTTCTCAGTGGGAGGCCAAGGTCACACAGTACGAGAGAGACTTCGAAAGAGTATCGGCGACCGTGCGCAAGGAAGTCATTCGCTTTGAGGTACTGATGTAATCCTCAGCGCTTTTACATCAGAGTTTAGACGGTTGGAAAAGTTCACCACTGACCAGAGTTTGTGTTTCCTCTTACAGAAAGAGAGGACGAAGAATTTCAAGAGACAGATCATTAAATACATGGAGTGTCTGCTTCAGTCCCAGCAACAGGTGAGTGTCCATCACCGACATGGGTTCACATAGAAAGTTGTAGTTTTTCTGTGTTATAAGATTTGACGTATAATTAAAGAGTGTTAAGGGTTTTAGGTTCTTGAATATATTTTTAGGGTTTACGGGGTGGTTAAAAAAGAGATGAAGATGAGAGCAGGATTTAAGTTTGGTTTTGTTTTGGTCTTTCTTTAAAATATAAAAGACAAAATTATTACAAGGCACTTTTTTTATTAACAAGAGACAAATATAAAGAAAGAATCGGCTCTGCGATGAACTGCTGCAGGATGGCTAGAACTGGCGAGGATGCAGTCCACGTTTCCCAGTGAGAATTGGTTGTTTTTCAATATTTAATTCACTGATCAAGCAGATGTTTACTAAAGCTCAGAGCAAATTCAGAGATTAATACATCCAAACAGAAAAAAATAAAGAAAATGTTATTTTTCTTTTTCTTTTCAGCAAAATTTATCATTAAGTGAACATAAATTAGGGTGTAACTGAATGAGAGAATTTCGGTTCGGTACGTTTTCAAAATGTTTTTTAGTACAGTGAAGTGGGGGTGCACTCTAACTACTGAAAACCGAAAGTGAAACTTGACATCCTTCGATTGTCCAGCTTGGCCTCTGTTCCTCCATTATAGTCTTTCTTGCCATGTTTACCCTCCTTTATGTGGAACCCTGCACATGGGTTCTGCTTGTGGCCTCCCTGCTCATACTTTGTGTGTTCTGCTTTAAGGTTCTTGTGGAAACTTAAGGCGAGTGTTTGTGTTCTTTAGACAGGCTACGTGTATTCATTTGGTTCATCTCCATATTGTATTGAAGGCCCCAAACCAAAATGGTTTGGTACGAACGAGTGCACTGTTACACGCCTGTCATTTATCAAAACCATTGACTGTTCAAATGGGTCCTATCTGATGACTATGAAAATCTTTACCTTAATTATTTACTTGTATTGATAGGATTGTTGGCTCAAATTTATTAAACTTTTCAGATCAGGAGATGTTTTTTGTCACCGGTGGCTGTTTATGTTTTTGAGGGTTGATGAAAGTAGGGTTTTTGGAGCTCTCATTTTTTTTTATTTTTTTTTAAACCATGAAAAAGGAAAAAAAAAAACCCTTATATTTCCATTTTCAAATAAAC
>JAPTGZ010000023.1:27361507-27382189 GCA_029814645.1 Fowleria isostigma | reverse complement strand
TTAAGTAGCTGGGGTAGGCTCCATGTGACCCCCCGTGACCCTAGTGAGGATAAAGCGGGTTCAGAAAATGAATGAATAAATAATTCTTATTGTGTTTTTATTGTGTATTTCAATTCTATCTTGGTGTAAAGCACTTTGGTCTTCTTTTATGTTGTTGTAAAGTGATATATAAATAAACTTTGATTGATTGATTGAAGCCTGTTTGACATGCCACACTTGACACACCATGATTGGTCAGAAATCTAAAGTGGGCGTGGTTAATGTGGAAAAGCAAAAGACCTCCCTAGAGTTCAGCACTTGAGTTTCTTGTGTAAATATGAAATGTCGTGACCAGAACCTTTGTTCTTGTGACCTTGAGAAAATGAACAAATGTCTCTGTTTTCTCAGAGTATGTAGCAGGATTTAGATAGAAAGGGCGACTCGTCTTAATTATTACATACGTTCAAGTCTGCAAATACTAAAAGCTGTGGGTTTTATGACAATGCTTTTTTGTTTTTATGCCTGTGTATGTACCATGTGTCTTTGTCTATGTACCCTACATCTGGTTTTACTGTAAAGCACTTTGTGAATTCTTTCTGTAAAAAGTGCTAAATAAATTAACATTACTTACTTGTTCCTCATTCTTTTTGAGTTCCTTTTCATTAAATATTGTCTCATAAATAACAAACCTATGCGAGTCATAATCGGTAACATTATTTTCAGCCATTGAGACTAATTATTTAATGTTTATTTTAATATTTGACTGGGGTGAGAATGAGGTTCATGTGTTGTTTGACTGTCCAGTTCATGAGGACACAAGGGATGTGCTTTTTGATAAAAAGGCTGAGGATTCTAAAAACTTGATGAACTTTTTTTTAAAGTGGATGTTTGTTAAAGACTTGTTTGTGAAGCAAAAAAGTACTGAGGTGTAAATAAAACTTCAAAATAGATTTTAACGCAGGTTGTTTCTTATGATGTGACTTGTTTTGTTGCTTTTGCTATAAATAATCTGAGGACAACTTGCTTCATTTTCTCTTTATGCTGCTGTAATTAAACTATGACCCTGATGTATGACGCCTTCTAACTAACTTTTCATGCACAATAGCTGAAGCTGGGGGGGGTCTGGGACAGGGTGTATTTGTATAAGGTAAATCAAGTTTAAATGGAGTTTGAATTTTCTGTTTGTATCTTTGGGACTCTTGAAAATGCAATGCTACATGTGATGGGCTGTTTGTCTATTAACTCAGACCGCTGATGCACAAGTTGAGCTTGGTCATGTCGTTTAGTCAGTGTAATGCAACGGTGTCGGTCTCATTTTTTTCACGTTCCGTATTCAGCCTAACTTGGTCTCCAGTGGGCCAGACCAGTAAACATTAAATTTACATTTGCAAACTATCCTTTCATAAAAAAAATATGTGAATAACCACAATAAAATTAAATATCTTGGAAAAAATAAGGGCAATTTTAACAATAATATGCTTATAACTTATCATTTATACATGTGCGTTACAGATCGGATCCACAAAAGACACAAAGCATTTAGCCACAGGCATTATACTGTTAAAATTGCACTTAATTTTCTTTAGACATTTTAGGTTGTTCCTATTTGTTCAGGTTATTCACGTTCTATTGTTAAAGAATAGATTGTTAAGGTAAAAATTTCCATAACATCCATAATGTAAGTCATTATGTCTCAGTTATTAAGTTATTATTTAACTGTAGATCATACTGGTCTGTTGTGGAACCTGAACTAACATCACTGACTGTTAATATCTTCAGTGTAATTTTTGTACTTTGTAAATTTATCCAGATTGAAACCTTTGCCGGTTTTGGCCCACAGGCCCTACGTTTGACACCCCTGGTGTAATGTGTTTAGTGTGTGCTGTCGATTACCATCAGATATGGTCCTTTGGCTACCCAGTCCCTGGAGTTCCCAGAGCCGTAGTCTTTGCCTGCCAGGATGATGAGGGGAACGCCGTCTCTCTGGTAACGCTCAGCCGCCTCAAAAACATCCATCTGACCAGACGGACACAAAGACGATGCGTCATCAGCACCGGGTCCAAACAGAAAGCCTGCATGTCTACATACTGACGCGGTTCAATCTGTGCTTTAATTAGACTCACCGTTTGGCCGGAAGGAATGTGCAAAGTCTTGGGGCCTGGTTTCCCAATGAATCGATTGCAGAGTTTGATGCTGGCGAATGTGCCTCTGGTCATCACTGCATCATTTCCTCTGCGAGCACCGTACGAGTTAAATTCCCGCGGCGTCAGGCTGAGGGAACATATTTAAACAGAGGCATTGTGATTGACTCTAAACACAAAAGTGTCTGGTCATTTTATTGTAATAATCTTCACCAGTTGAGCACAAACATGTAGGAGGAACTGGAAACATTAACGCAGGACAAACATAATGTGTGTTAACATCATTCACGTGCTCTGATCTAGAAATATCAGGACACTTCTTTGTGCTCTGACTGTAAATAATAATTTTCTACCACAACTAAACATCTATTTTCTTTGTGTCTAACTTCAGAAAGAAAAATTCCCCATTAAACTTTAAGGAACATCAATTCTTATAAAGTATTTGGACAAAAATGTTGGAGCACATCATGGCTACAGTCCTGTTCATGCTGATTTGACATAGAAACATCAATATTTAAAGTTTAATGGGAGATTTTTTTCCTCCTAAGTGAGATGTAAAAAAGTAGATGGTTAGTTGTGAGAAAATTTTTACAGTCAGAGCATGAAAAATATTTCAGGAAATTAAAAACCAGCTTTGATCCATTTTGGAAGCAAAGATAACAATTTAAACAAAACTAAAAAATGCAAAGCAATGATATTTATCCTAATATAGAACTACATTGTAACATTTATCATTGTTTTGCAGGGGTGCAATGGTACAGGTAGCCCACGGTTTGGTCAGTACCTCAGCTCTTGGACCACGGTTTCGGTTCTTGTTTTGTGCAGAAAGAGAACAACTTTTTTTCCTCCCAAAATTATATTTTTATTTTGTCTGTCAGCAAAAACTGAATTTCACAGTAGGAACAAATCATATCACTGTACTGAATAAGATCACATTACTGTACTGAACAATACAACTGTTTCTTATTCCTTGACTACTTGCAAACTGTCGTATAAAACAGATGGGCACACACATAGAGCCCAGAGGGAGCTTTCTAAAATAAATTCCTGTTCTTCATAGAGATGTAAAAGAAAATGGCGGTATATAATCGTCATGGTTACCATACCTATTTCCTTGTAAAAGTATTTTCATGGGCACGGGTAGAATTAAACAAAATGTGAGCGAGTAGTGGGCAAGGAAATGACGCAATAAAATAAGATTCATGGATAAAAATAATTGTCAGAATATTCAATGACGATGATTATCTAATTTTCCTGTGGTTGATCTACAGACACTGGTTTGTTTTATTGTGAAGTGAGCGTTACCTCTGTTTACAATGACGCGACCTCTGTTTACAATGACTCTGTTCTGCGTCATTGAGCACATATTAGAGATTTATTGGTGCTGTGTGTTTTAGCCAAAAATGAAGCCCTTAAAAGTGAGTGGCTGTGGGTTTGCAGGCAGACACTCTTGTCTGTCCACCGTCTCTCTATCGAAGGGTGGGGCTTCCCTGCACTGCACGCTTACATGAGAGAGAGACTTGCAGTATATCAAGCACCAATGCAAAATGGACTGCAAAACTCGAAACCCAAGGTCCATAAGAGCAGATCGTCCCATGCAGGGCGGACCATTGCATCCCTATTATTTTGTATCCCAGACCCATTAAAAATAAACACTTGAATGCAATGTGCCCTAATACTTTTGTCCACGTAGTCTAATTCCAGATGATGGGAAACTGACCGTTTGCTCAGCAGGTACTTGGCGGCAGCGCTGACCCGAGCGATGCTGCCTGCTGGTGAAATGTGGTCCGTGGTCACTTTGTCCCCGAGGAACAGTAAGGCATGAGCGTTCTCTATGGACTGAGGCGGCTGTAGCTCCTTACTCTGAGACACAGACACAACAAACACCTCAGCTTTGGAAATTATCACCTCTTAAAGAATAAAACCCACCAAGGCCAGACAACTTACCAATTTGCTGAAGAAGGATGGTGAACGGATATATGTAGACTTAGGATCCCAGGGGAAAACCACTGAATCTGAACATTCTATGTTGTTCCAAAATGTGTTCCCTTTCTGTGCCAGAGTAAATCAGAAAGAAAAAAAAAACAAAAACATTTACACTTGGAATGAAACAATGTGTTGAAAAAAATGACAAAAGAGGATAAAACACAGAATCTCTTCACCTTCATCCTCCCCCTGAGCTCCTTAAAAATGGAGGAGATGACCGTGTCCTCCTCTGTCTGCTGGACTTCCTCCCTGGATGGCCAGATGTCTCGTAGGAACACCTTCTTCCCCTCTGACGTCACGCCTGCGCGGAACACAGACGCCAAAGTTAGAGACAGAATCGATAATCAAACACAACCCTGCCAGTTTCTGCTTCATCCGTTTTCAGTTTCATGAGGGAAAACACATATAATCTGACTTCCAACTAAAACATCTAGAATGGTGGTGTAATTTGGAGTCATGTATACATCTGCATTACACTTTAACAATATGAAATACTTACACCAACACTCATTTTGTGGGAGAAAATTAACTCTTGTGAGACAGAAATTTTCTGCAAATCTACCACTCAGATTATAAATGGATTATAGTTTGTTGAACTTAAATAAAACCATAATTCTTCAATTTAACAGATCTATTAATAGCATTGTCTGTTTGTTGACTATCATATGTAATTAAGCATACTTTGCATTTAGTAACAATTTAGGTCTAGAAAGAGAAGAAGAAAAGAAGAAGAATTCTCATGCTAAACAATGAAAGGTGAATTATTACCATAATTCAATCTAGCAGAATTTTTACTGTGAGGAATAATAATTAGGACTGGGTTTTATAAAATCCTAAATGATCAGACACTGAATGATCAAATACTGATTCGATATTGATACTGATTTTTTATATTTAATTATAAGCTTGTATAATGTGAAAGTCAAAGACTGCAGTGAATGAGCACCAAAAAACACTTGACTGGGGGGGGGGGCTTTAAAAATATGACAATATAAGGCAGTGTCTGTGGTTTTGATGTCATTCTTCAAGGACAAACTGATCTACGTGGCTCCTTTTGTCTTCTGCAGTTACCACATGTCTACACAAGACACTGAATCACGCGGGCTTACGCTCTAAAATCAGCCAAATTCCTAAAATCCTCTAATGACCCTCAGGTTTAAGTGAACTACCTCTCGAGCAGCTTCTGATTGTGTGCCATCCTCACCTAACGGCTCCTTCTCAAAGTCGATTCCCACAGTGCCCGCGATAGCATAGGCCACCACCAGGGGAGGGGAGGCCAGGTAGTTGGCCCGCACGCAGTCGCAGAGGCGGCCTTCGAAATGCCTGTTTCCTGATAACACACCACACGCCACCAGGTCCCCCTGAAACAAAACAGACCAGGAAGATGTTACTGAATGCAAAATAGTTTTTACATCCATATAAAAAGCAGCACGTAGGATGATGATGATGATGATAATGATCTTACCTGTTTGATTGCGTCGACGACGGCCTTTGGTAATGGTGCAGTGTTTCCTACACAGGTGGCACAGCCATAACCTATCACCTCAAACCTGTGAAGGAAATGAAAAACCAGGTTGTTACATAGAAAACTCTCGTGTGGTCTGTGTGAGTGATGCTACTTTCAAACCCATAATCCAGTGAGTTAAAGGAGGTTTTACAGAGGTATACTTATATGGACCAGACTATAATCCTTAAATGCAGCAGATGACTTAACATGTTGCTCATGGAAAGGTGAAGAATGTGAGGTTGAACAGGTTAAATGTAAGAGTTTTTAACAATGCCATGAATAGAATTTAAGACCCATTTACATCCACACTGTTAAAGGACACAAAAGTACAAAGGATAAGAAACAGAAACAAGAGTCTGACTAGTGATGCTCATAGAAACTGACACTTATCAACATGGTCACAATAAAACACTGATGCATGGTGGAAACTCCATAATAAATTTCAGCTGTGGTTAAGATTTTTTTATATAATATTGTAGCATGGGTGGAGACTTAGGAGGAAGTTAGCTTGATGTACATAACCCATAAAGACCCAATACTACTTTTGTGTCTGTTACCAAATAAAATTTTGCCTTTATATATCCTTTTTTAACCCATAAAGACCCAAACATCCACCATCCACCAAAATCATCTACTGATATAAACTGTTTAATCCCTGTTGATCCACTAATACATGCAATTTGTCATCTTTTCATGGTCCTCAGATATGACCCATTTGGACATTCAGAGGCTCCATAGTTACCATAGAAACACTACCATCTTCTAGCACATTGATTCCCCGATAAAACCCATGGAGTCGGATCAATGACAGTGGATGCACACACTGGGTTTATGTTTAGTTGATAAATTTTGCTTAAAAAAATCACTTATTCTTCAGTTTTCTCTGTTTCTGATATAATAATCCTTAACTTTACTCTAAACTTTTATGAACATCTACATGATTAGTAAAATAAATGTTGGAAAATACCTGATTGTCGCTGAAAAAAACACAAAATACATAAGATAATATTACAATAAATAGTGTTAAACCACTTAAGGAGGGTTAAATATAGAGAAAAATTAATTTGGAATGCCACAAATGTCACACTGGGTCTTTTGGGGTTAAACAGCACAGGAAGTGATTTTAATTTGACAAGCTTAAGGTTTTCTAGTGAACAAGACATTGACAACAGGTAAGGCATTGTTCAGCCTACGGCTTTTACTCATGTTGTGCCTCAACAAAAATAAAAAAAAAAAAACAAACACAAAAAGGCCAATAAACTTTGCTGTACACACATAACCCCAAATTCACACTAGCACCACAACCCTGCTGAACCCCTGCACATAAAAATAGCACATAAACAAACAACTTGCCTAATACCCACAATGCAATGCAGCAAACATGCCACAATATGTACTACACAGGGTGATGGTCATTAAAAACATGCTAACCCTTTAGTATGAGGAGTGTGAGGCTGTGATTCATTGTAGTTTTCCCCTTTCAGAGCCTCAAGTAGGAGGATTATTCCAGGTCACTGCCTCAGAGCTAAAAGGGCACTTGTGTTTGTACTCATGTGTGCCACTGTGGACTCATGCTTACCCCAGCTGGTTAAAGTAAGGCAGGACTCCACTGGTACTGAGGTAGTGAGTGACCATGCCACTACCAGGTGCCAGGCTGGTCCGGATGTAAGGCTTGACGACAAGGCCCGCCTCCACAGCTTTTTTGGCCAGCAGACCTGTCAATCACAAAAATACAGTCGCTTTATGACAATTTGTCAGAAAAAATAGATGTGACAGTTGACTTATTGCTTAGACCTTGCAGTAAATATGTACAGTGCTCAGCATACATGAGTACACCCCAAAGGATTTGTCACAAAACCTTTAGTTTTCTTTGCGAATCAATATTTTCTATGGGACACTATACAACATAATCATGTTTTCAGTTAAAGAAATGTTCTAGAAAACTCATTTTTTTCTAAATCTTTTGAAACTGTGCTTATGTTCATTGAGATAATAATCAAAATTTGACATTTCAAAGGGTTTTTTTTTTCTCCCCAAAGTAAAGCTGTGAAACTTTTGTCCCCTACAGAGGGTCTCAGGAGGATATTAAACTTCATAAGTTTCAGACAAAATGTTCACATAAACATAAATAAGGTTACATTGCCTCCAAGTCAGAGGTTTCACATACATTTTGGTTCAGGGGCCACATGTAGCTCAATTTGAGCACCAGCAGGGCCGGACCAGAAAAATAATGACATGACAGCCTATATAAATAATGACAACTTCAAGTTTTTGTCCATGTTTTAGTACAAAAAAAACCCCTTCATTAAATTGTGAAAATATTTACATTTTACAGTTCTTTTTTGTACATGTTACCAGGTTCCAGTCTTTCCTCTGTGATGGCCTTACCTGCAGTCAGCATGACAGACGGATTGCAGTTGTTGGTGCAGCTGATAACTGCAGCGATCACCACCGAGCCGTGGGCCAGCTGGTACTCCTGACCACAGTGCAGGAATGGAACCATGATTTTCTGCTTCTCCTTAGAGATATGAAAACCTTTGAAGCCCACCTGAAAGGAAAATTTGTTCTTTTTTTAATACTCAGTTCTTGAGTTACGAAAAGACAACAGCGTCTCCATGAACTAGGTCGCTCTGATACCAAGTGTCAGCCAGACACAGACCTTCTCATCAAGACAACTCTGGAAATCTTCTTTCATGTCGCCGACTGCAACTCTGTCCTGAGGCCTTTTGGGTCCGCTCACATAAGGAACCATGGAGCTCAGGTTGATCTCTATCACCTGCAAAGACAACGGAAATATTGCTCACTTCAGTAAGTAACATTACATCCCTTTGACAGGACTTTTTGAGTCTTTGCCACTAGACTGACTTCAACTAAACAAAACTCATTCACTTCACCTCTCTACAGAACAGGAGTAATGCAGGCACTTAGAAATAATATTACATTTATCAGACAGCTTTGTGTTTTTGATCCCTGAGAATGATCTGAAGGCATTACCTCTGAAAATTCCGGGTCCTGTGAGGGGTCTTCATAGCTTTTGAAGAGTTTTACAGCCTTCATGTAAGACTCCAACAATTCAAGTTTTTCTGGGGTAAAGTCTAAAATGAAATTTATGACAAATGATGTTTAAATACAAATCACTTATTCATGGAGAAAATTCTGCAACAAAACCTTTGTCTTTTCTTTTTTTTTGCAACAACTCACTTGTCTTTTTAAAGTGCTTGAGTGTGACTCGGTCGACGGGAAAGAAGCTGACAGTAGCGTTGTACTCCGGACACATGTTGGCGATGGTGGTTCTGTCAGGAGCTGAGAGCTGAGACACACCAGGTCCAAAAAACTCTACGAACTTCCCAGCAATCCCAGCCTGCCGTAAATGCTGGAGGATTCAAACAAGTGACAGCGTTAGCAGATTAGCAGTGGTGGAATCACACTAAGTACTTTCAAGTACAGCACTTAAGAGGGGGTGTAGAGCACTTTAAATATTATTAGGTTATTAGTGATTTATTTTCTTTAGTATGTAAATGTGTTTATATTACATTAGTATGTACATATGTAAATAATGGTGAAGTGGAAGAAAAAAGAAAATACTGAAAAATAAATACTGATAAAAGGCAGGGGTTTATAAGCATATTGCTGCTTCCCTCCACTCTTTATCAAACACGACATGAAATTTTTGTTATTTATTTGAAGTCTTTTTGTCTTTTTTTCCAGTTTCATTTGATTCATTTCTTTTTGTTCGAATGTTTGAAATAAATAAATCAATAAAATCAAATCAAATCAAATCAAGTACTGTACTTCTGTACAAATTTGCTTCTACTCCAGTGCCTCTTAAACATAAATATTACATTACAGTTACATTTCAGTCACAGCACTTGTCTGAAAGTATAAGATAATTTCAAATTTTACAAAGATTTGCTAAAAATCAAGTTACCCAGCAGGTCAAACCAACAATTTAACGATTTAAAACGATTAACCAAAGAGCTGAGAAAAAAAAAATCACTAAGATAATTGTAAATATTTTATGTTTAAACTTACTTAAATGTGAAGATATGTTGCTTTTGTTTTTCATTATATTAAATTTAATTGTGAATGTTTCAGACTAACTTTCTGGGTGATTATGAAAGTACTTCTCATTATTTTCAGAATACTTTCCAAAACAACAAATCAATATATAAATACAAAATGCTACAATTAAAAGAATGATTGATTTTACAACAGTGAAAATCTATTTTTACAATAATACAAGCGTATATTATTCATCCAAAAACATTTTATATAATTATAAAACACTGATGGGGGCCATTTTACTAGTAATAAGTCCTTTTTTTTTTTAAGGTACATTTTACAGGTAATACATTCACAGTTTCATTTAAGTACAGTTTTGAATGCAGAGCTTTACCTGTACAGTGTGGTATTACTCTTTTTACTAAGTAAAGGCTCTGAGAATTTCTTCCACTACTGTACACCAAAATTCACTGACATTGACATTGAAAATCTCTTTTCACAGATGTTCTATGGTGATGTCCTTTATGCTAACCTTGCAGGTGTAATTTTTTTTTAAAAAGAATCCTAATGAAACATGCAGTGCAGCAGAGCCTTCTTACCTTTGTGATGCCAAGGACTATGTCTATGGAGGTGGTCAGGGGGTTGATGGAGCCCACCAGTTTACAACCGACCACCTGTGGAAGAGTTAAGGACACGGGCTGACCCAGCATCACAGCCTCCGACTCAATGCCACCGACACCTGATGAAGAAAAAGCAACACACACACAAAATATAAAGAACTCTTACAATAGCAGAGGTATTTAATTACAAATATTTCAGATAGTTTTACATTTGTTCTTAGGGATGCATTCTTGTCTATTTTTGAATCAATCTACACATGCTGTTCCTTCTTCTAAACCAAAGTTTGGCTGCTTTTACAATTTAAAGAGATATTTTTGACCTGAAAAAAACAAAAATCTGCACCCGTGAAAAAAGTATTTAACCCCATCTACATTCTGAGGCTTGCTATTTATGAAACAAAACATCAGAGTGTAATTACCCCAGCCCAGGATGCCGAGGCCGTTGATCATTGTGGTGTGTGAATCAGTTCCCACCACGCTGTCAGGGTAGATGAACCCATCGCTGAGCTGGACCACGCGGGACAGATACTCCAGGTTGACCTGGTGGACTGCTCCAACGTCAGGAGGAACCACATTCACATTCTTGAAGGCTTTTGAACACCACTGTTTACAAAAAGAAACCAGTGACAAAAAGGTTTTAACTGGGTTCAAGGTGCATATGATACATTTAATGGCCTTTAATTCAAAATTTCTTTTTCTTGGTTGTCAAAACAATCTGCCACTGCTTTCAAAGAGCAAAACAACACATCAATAAAATAATACTTTTACAAAAAAAATACACCTTTTTCCTATTTTCTCTATTTTGCTGTACCTTAAAAAACTGAAGCCTCTCTTTATTTCTGATCAGTTCCATTTCCTGATTCTTCAGGGCTGTTTCAGGCCTGTAGAAAAAAGGAACAGATGAACGAAACCTAGACACACTGAAGGGAAAGCAGCCACTCAGCAATAATGTGTCAAGTCGTTTGGTCTTTGCTGAACGGATTAAAATAAAATACTCATGTTTCATCTACTTCCACTTTATTTAACACTAAACATTTGGTAAAAAAAAAAAAAAAAAAAAAAAGTGTTGTCTTATACATTTCATACTTTCATGTCATTTAATCCTTCTGTCAGTATCTGATTACTGATGTGTGCGTTACTGAATTCTACAAACGCTGTGTGCAGAGCAGGACCCTGACGTAAACCTCTGTCAGAAACACTCACTCAGAGACGGGCTTCAGGTGGAAGGGGCAGAGGAGAGGCGTGTTCTCGATCTGCTGGACAGAGGCTGGTGATGTCCCCGGGGACGCTGGAGGGTCACTGCAGGAAGATTTACTACAGGAGCCCCGCTGGCCTCCACAGTGTGAGCCCCCTTTGGACGGAGGCCTGGAGGGGGTGGACCTAGAAGGACCCTGGCTGTGGTGAGCACCATCCCCTCCCCCTGGGTTTGGAGCATTCTGTATGGCACTAGTGGAAGAGAACATTTCAGAGAGTAGAAGATGATTATTATTATTATTATTATTATTATTATTAATTTAATATAGCCACAGGAGGCCAGTTTTACTGCACAACTACATTTCTTTTTTTTTCACGTCTCTTTTATTCGGATTTTTCATGGTTCACGTTTATTCACATAACAACTGACTATTTTCATCCATTCATCCTAAAATTACAACTTAATTACAAATCAATACACGCAAGTCTCCACAAAAAATATAGGTAAAGATGATTGGTTGATTGGTCCTCCCTCAATAATACAAACAATGCAATTTATACAATATAAAATTAAGAACTAAACTCCCTTGAACAGGAAGGCTGGAGTGGAGTTATTATATATAAAAAAAAAAATTGAGAGAAAAAAACCATTAATACAAAAGGGTTATAAAGGAAAAAAGGTGTGAAATGGACATAAGACATGGCCTTACATAAACGATGATCAAACCGGTTTGACATAGCTAATCCATCTTTCCCGCCTTTTCAAAAACAGATCTTGTTGTACTGCAAAAGGAATTCTTTCCATCTTAAAAATGTCAGAAATGGTGTCAATTTACTCATCCACTGTAGGTTTTTCTAGTTTTAGCCACTTTCTTGTTACGGCTTTCCGACAAGTAGTACTTAAAATCTGAAATAAATATTTACAACCTCATTTCCCATACTAAAGAGATTCAATTGTAACTTCTAGGAATGCACTGATTTGATGCTTATATATTCAGTATTGGTCTGGTATTAACTTAAACAGTTGGATCAGGTATCAACGTTAAAGAAACCACTATATTAGATTAGATGAGACTTTATTTATCCCAAAATGGGGGAATTCACTTGTCAAGGCAGCAGACTAAAATCCTAAAAAAAAAATGTGCATGCATAAAGATAGTGCAAAAGACAAAGAAAGTAAAAAAAAAAAAAATAATAATAAATAATAATAATAATAATAATAGTAGTAGTAGTAGTAGTAAGTAATAAAACTCTATATGCTTTATACATATTTAAATATTCATCTCAGTTCTATGTTTACAACTGCTTTCATCTATTAGATCATAGATGAGCAGTGCACTGGTAGACCTATGTTTTCACAGACAAAGCCAAAGCAAAGGGTCAAAAGCTGGGAGGTATTTCACGCTTTCTACACCACACAGGCACATGGAACATCTAGAAAGTCAACGTGAGGTGGTGGTAGTTGTGCAAAATAACTTTAATCAAGCAACTTGAGAGACAATGTCAAAGAAGGAGACAAGTTCAGCCCAAGATAAAAGAGAATGATCTACAATTGTGAGTGTGAACGAGACAGAGAAACAGAGACAGAAAAGATAAGTGAACTAATTGTTTGGGACAGACAGTTAATTTTATTAAATAAAGAACAATATAGTAAATTTCTGTGTATTTATTAGTTAAATTTGATTTCATAACTGAGCAAAGTAGGCCTGGTGTTGCCTTTTACATTAAAGAGTGATCTCTGTCTCTAAACACTGGTACTGGACCAGTACTCGGTATCAGTCTACATGTAACAAGTATCAGTACCAGGGGTGAAAATGTCAGATCAGTACATCCCTAAAAAACTACAGCATAAAATAGAGCATATGTCAGAAAACATACCATTTGCTGAAATCAATTTGTAATGAATGGTCTACGATGAGATCTGTCGGGCATTTTGGGTTGACTAGGCTGGGGTCCACGCCATGTTTGGCCACAGCGTCCCTCATGGCTGCCAGATCCACCATGGCTGGAATGCCACTGTCAAAGGAAACTCAAACATTTGGCCTTCCTTCAAGAATTTACAGGACACTCAAGCAGTATAATAAACAAAATGTAATATTATCTGTATAACCTACATGGAATAGGACACCGTGAGACAAAAAGATACTTATTACAATCAGTGTGGGGTTGCAGCTATTGATTATTTTAGTAATTGAGAATTCTTTCATCAACCGAGTAATGTAATATGAAATTCTTTTTACTTCAGTAACACAAATATAAAGATGACTACATGGGACCAGTTTTATTTTTCTTCTTTTATGTTTCAACTTTTGTGAGGGGTTTTCTGCAATACTTAATTTATTTTGTTAGTAATTATTTCTCTCTCCTTATTGGTATTTTTTCCTTTATAATATTTTTGCACTGTATTTTGTATTTTTTGGTAAACAGCCAATTAGCTTTCCTGCAGTATGAGAAGTTATAAATTGGCTGCTGGTTCTTTCTCTCTGCCTCACCTCCTGTTCCAGCACCGACGCCAGGGTCCAGAATATGCATGCCAGGACATGCGCATCAGGGTTAGCACCTTAGCTTCTGTGAGCCTTTTTGTTTGACCAGGTGAGTCTGGATACCCTGTTTTTAACTTGTCTTTTTGTAAGAATTTACTTGCGGGGTGTGTTCAGAGGGGTAGGGGTCTCAATATGTGGTCAGCTCTTATGATCCTGTACAGGATTGACTTGGTCCACATACCTTCCTTTTGTTAAGTTGGCTGGCTCACTTTGGTCTTTTTTTTTGTTTTTAACTTCGGATCTTTTCTGTTTAGGGCACGGAAGGTGTTAAATATAAAAAATCAACACTTAAGTAACAACAGTAAACAGTAAAAAGTAACAGTAAAAAAATTAAAAACTTCATTATTTGAACCTTTTTGTCTCCTGTGTCCTCTGTTAAATATATTACAACTTTCAGGCCATAACATTCACACGTGTTTAATGGCATTCAGGTCTAAAACTCACGTGAAATCCTGGAGAAGGACTCGCGCTGGAGAGAATGGCACCTCGGCTTTGTTCTGCTGTTGCTGCCAGTCCAGGATATTCTGGACATCTTCCTCTTTAGTGTAAACTCCATCACAATTACGAATTGTGGCCTCCAGCAAGACACGAATGGATAGAGGCAGCTTGTCTACATAGACAGAGAAGAAAAAACAAAGTGGATGGAAATTATTTTCCTGCAGAAAAAATGTGCAATTTTGTCTAATTCTTCATTAGGTGATCTCTCATGTCACCTGACTGTCAAATGTTTGTGTACTGAGAAAAGGCCCACCCCATCATGTGTCAGTAGCTGCAGTAATAATGGACACACCACTAGTAAACACAACCGTTACTGTGTAAGTACTCATCGTTGACAGAGTTGTACAATTCAACGTCAGTCTTACTGGTGAAAAACAAACATGAAATGGACACCCTTTGGAAGTTCTCTGTTTTCTCTCTTCAGGTCAGAACACCTGGACTCACCATATCTGGGATCATTTAGTTTCTGTGGATTGAAGAACTTGATCGTGCCATCTTTTACTGTGTCAATCAGATGGTGATAGGGGTGCTCTGCAAAAAAAAAAAGAAACATACATTAATTTAAACACAACTGTCATAATATGGAAAGGCTTTCTGTATAAGACTTTAAAGATTGCAGTAAATCATTTCTAAACCTGAGACATCTCTAACAATCTGACATCGATGTCTATGAACAAAGTGTATCCAGGCTTATTAGACAAATCACATAACAGCAGTTACTAACAGTTCAGCTGTTGGCCTTCAACATTAAGATTGTACACTACACAAGTTCTTAGATGGTATTTTGGATATTCTGAGGCAAAACTAAAACACAGACAAGAAAAAAATCTATACAGTCACCTTCTTTCTTTTGTCTATGTGTGTGTAAAGTTCACAACAGGATGTGGTTACCTAACAAGTGAAAAAAGACTTCTACAGCTCTGATGATTACTTTTGGATGTAAAATGCCTTGCTTTGTCAGTAAGGTATGAATATACAGCAACCTATGTGGTATAGCATCATCAGCATGAAAAAAACAAAACAATACTGGTTATACAGAGTTGTGGGACTAGTAAGCGTTAATGAAATTCTACTTTCAAAGACAAAGCTTTAAGTAAGCAAAGCATGTAATTCTACCTCTTAGCACAGCGTAACCTTTCTAGACTTTTCACAGCATTTCTTACTGCCTTCGCAACACGACATCATGCTGTAAATCTAGCTATCAAGTTGTCAGCTTTAATAAAAACACAACTTTCTTTAGAATGGAACTGCAAAACACTTAAAACTATTTAAAAAATTACAAACAAGTTTAGAAGACAAAAAAAAAACCTGCTCAGAAAAAATGTAAACATACAAATCAAAAAACTGGTTTAGTCTATTGCCAAGAAATCTGAACTATGACCTGCACTATTTCTACCTGAACACGCGCAGTGCTGGTGGAGCACTGCACCAAGAGCATTATCACCACTGTCAAAGCAGTTAATAAAATACTGTAATTCACACTGACTGATGAAGTTGATGAGGAATTGAGCTGATAATCAGAATAGTGTCAGAATAAAAAAGGACTGTGATGTATTAAATCATGGCTAAATGATCTGAAATTAGAAGGGCTTTAAAGGTCATGTGGCGTTATTTTTCTTTTTATGTGTTTTGTTTTTAGCTTTTTCCTCTTATTTTTTTAATTTATTCATTCAAATTATTGACTATATATTATAATCAGTTATGTTTTATTTGTATTCTTCTCTTTCTTAGGCACATTTGTGTTTTGTATATTGTATTAAAGTTAGTTTTGGTGTTCTCATGCATGTTTACAACTAATTTCCCTGATAAAATTGCAACCATATAAGTTTTAGGTGGCAAAACCAGGGATGGGAGTAAGTAAGTTTTACTAATTCTCACTCCCTTTTGGGTTACAAGGGGGGTATATTAAGAGTGAATTATTATATATATATTTATGTATATTTGTGTATACATAATATGTATATAATATGTGGATGTTGTTATTTCTGTTATTGTGAATGGAAACAACACTGTACATAGAGTGCACAAGCTCGAAATAATTAAATAAAAAGGCAGAAATGTACCTAACTTGTCACCAGACTCGTTATCTGCTTATCATGTCCTGTCTGAATATCAAATTTCCATAGCCACTGAGACGCCTTTGTCTGGAAATAACTGTATGCAAAATCATAAAGCCAAGCCTGATGCAAAGCTAGAAGGAGAATAAAGAGTGATGTGGATTAGGGCTACATAAAACATGCAATATCCTATGTGGCTGGAAAGCAATGTGATAATGATAGTATTGTGATATTTCTCGTTGACCTAAAGAAATACCAATTCCATCTATTGATAAAAATGTTCCTTAACAATGTTCAAATGAGCCAATTGTTTGTATGTTGACTCAGTTATTTATAATTTAAGACAAAATACTGTACTAGTACAATCAGTGACACAATTCTGTGGCAGAACCTGGTGATGATGTTACCATAGACCTTCAACACAAACACAGTCAAATACTTGGTTATTTTATTTACATGATATAACAATGTGTAAATGACATAGATGTATTTCATAATAACTGAAATGACAGAGTATTGCTATAAAAGCTTTAAATAAAGCAATATTCCATTGCTTGCCTGGTTTGGTAAATACTGCATATGAAAATAAAATCTTTCAATATACGTAAAAATATTCACATCTTTACAACGTTGTTAACGTGTAAACACATTCAACCAGCAGCAGTAGCATTATTGTAGCTTTTTTATTGTCAGAAAAACTATCATGTTAAGAGAAGTGCAGAAAACCACTCTGATACCTCATGATGAGTAAAACAGAAAGTTAATCACAATAATAATAATAATAATAATAATAATAATAAAGAAATTATTGCAAGTCTTTGCGATGTGAATATTGCTCACTCCGTTTTCGTGATATAGTTTTTTTTATATATATTTTTCAGTCCTAATGTATTTGTGCCCTGAAACACGACAGAACACTACCGAGATCTTAGGGAGATAAATCCTGCTGAAAACCTGTTTATACTGGAAAGACGTGGCTTCATTCAGACAAATGACTAGAATAGGCCTCTAAATAAAAATCATACTTTAAAAAATGATCTGATGATGTGAGCGTTTCTTTGTCAGACATGTGACCGTGGCCTTTAATGTCAGTTTCTACAATAGCTGGTATTTACAGGGAAAAAACAAACTGTTCTACTAACCTAAAATGTAAAAAAAAAAAAAAAAAATGATAAAGAAACGATACTGTACGTGTCCGATGTGGGAAATACTGCTAATGCCTATACAAGGGGGTGATGGCACGGATGGGTCGGACTATCCTGAGGTAATACAGACACTTACAGACACTAGTCCTTATCGCCGACAGCAGCTTTGCTAACCAACTACTTATCGTGCTATTGGACGGACGGTTTTGAAGATAACCTTAAGCATGGCATTACAACACATAATATAACCTTAACTAGAAAAGCCTGAGATAGTGGCATTTTGACTGTTGCAAATATAATACCGACGGTTTGTGGTATTTTCCAGTGTAGCCTTCTTAGAGAGTAAGCATTAACTAAGCTAGCTACTGTTAGCTTAAATGTCCAACTGACACGGTAGCACCTCCTCATGTAACTTCAACACACGGCGATACGACAACCATCCCCCCGGCGAGGGTGTACGTTTCAATCAATATCTAGCGTTAAGGTTAGGGTTTAGACTTGTGTTATAGCGACAAGCTGGGTAGCGTTAGAAGAAGACACCTCTTTACCTTTGACTGGGGGAGTGAGCGCCATGATGACTTCTGAAATCAACACGACCCGTTCTCACGATTGCACTGGCAACACCGCACCGACCAATCAGAGCCGAGGATTCTAAGACCACGCCCATTCGGTCGGTACTAACAAAATAACAATAAAAAGGCTGTAAAAATGAAATGTCGCTCATCTGAAACGTTTTAAACAGCAACCGACAGAACGTATTATCAACGAGCAATGCTCAGTATTAAAAATAAAGTATCGAGTATGGTATATGTATGCAGAAATTACACGAAGAAGAGCAAAGATTCAGGAATCTCACTATCACATGTAACATCTGAAGGGCTGGGGGCAGGGCCGGTTCTAGCTTAGTGGGGGCCCTGAGCAAGGTGCTGTTTGGGGGCCCCTATAAAGAGATTCAGAGGTCTCAAACATGCGGCCGAGGGGCTAAATCCAGCCTGCCAAAGGGCCCAATCTGGCCCATGGGGTTAGTCTGTGAAATGCAGTAAACAGTAAAATACTATCATAATATCATATAAATACTCACAACTCCAAAATGTTCTCTTTGTAAATGTAAACATTCTCATGTAATTTTACTGTATTTGCACTAAAACATACAATCATTTCACAAAAACGTGAAATGATTGTATGTTTTACATACACATTTTGAAATGTCTGAAGTGCAAGTTTACCAATATTCTGCCTGTTCTTATGTATTTGTAAATTCACTGTGATCTGTAAGTTATAATTTACACATGTAAATGATAGACAGACATAATGTTAAAATTGCACTTAATTTTCTTTAAAAAATTCTATTTGTTCATGTTATTTACATTGTTTTAAAGGTTAGTTGGTGGATGTAAACATTTTTATTGAATAATTGTACTTTTTTTCCACCCTAAAACTTAGAGGAAACTTTGTAGTTGACATTATTTACATATTATTATGTTATTGTTTTCACAGTCTGGCCCACTTCAAATCAAATTTGGCTAAATGTGGCTCCAACTAAAATGAGTTTGACACCCCTGCTTTAGATGGTCTACTAAGATGCCACAATCTATTACAATTTATGAGTAAAACAGGCTATAGTTGAAATTAAACATCTCAACTCATAAAGACCCAAACATCCACTGACGACCAAAAAGCATCTACTGATCTAAACTGTTTAGCACCTGTTGATTCACTAATCCTATTAATGCATGTCAATAATTGGTGTAAAATGCAGTTTGTCATCTTTTCATGGTAATAAAACATGACCATTTGGATGTTCAGAGGCTCCATAGTCAACGTTGAAATGCTGTCAACTTCTTCAACACTGATTCACCAATAAAAACCATGGAGTTGGATAAATAACAGTGGTCGTAGACACTTGTTTTATGTTCAGTTCATGATATATTTTACTGGGAAAAGTCACATTTTCTTCAGTATTCTCATTTTTTTTATTATAATAACTTTCAATTTCAATCTGAGCTTTTATGAACATCTATATGATCAGTGAATTAAATATTGGAAAAATATTAAATACTAATGAACATTTCAGAATAAATGGAGATGAATCACTTAAGAAACGTTAAAGATAGAGACAAAAAACTTTGTGAACTACCACAAAAGTTGCACTGGGTCTTTGTAGGTTAAGTTGAGCCACTCAGGCAAGTTAAACAGATAAAAACTAGAATACAAGGAAAACAACAACCATCTATATGTCAATAAATAAAACAGATTTTGAGTGTTTACAAAAAATGTTTACTTTAAATAAGAAAATACAACAACCGCTGAGATACCTTCTTTGTGATGCCGTAACGGTGTCTGTTTTGTTTAATACTTTTGCTGATGGGAAGAGTGGATGATGAGAGATGGATGACCTAATAATAACACAAAAATAGTCACAGTTTATCATTGAAGTTTATTTTTTTATATCCTGCATTTACCTTTTAAGTATGTAAGGTATGTAATAAACACATGAGACAGATACAGATTAAGACAGGACATTTTAATTTTCCTCAGGTGAGGTTGAACATGTAGCTTTGGGGCCCCCTGCTGGCTGTAATAGATATATATTCAAACGTTTCAGGCGTCAGTGAGGGTTCATTCAAAAGTTGTCATCAAAACCAGACACATTTTCAACAATAAGGGAAAAATTACTCCATGCTTTAGAAGGAATAAACATTACCATCCAACAAAATTTTCTGGAGAAGGTACAGGCACCAAAACTAAGTGTGTAATAGTGTGAGATTTAAGCTGTAAAAAAAGAAACACTTGTAGTTTATTGTTTTGCATAAACCTCTGTGATAACATCCAAACCCCTTATAGACCCCAAATATTAGCTTTATTAGAGAATACTACGTAAGTAAATAAAGACCACCTGCACAGTGATGATGATCTGGCACTATTCACTGTTGTCATTCATTCATTGGGTAAATGAGGCACAAATATAGTTTTTAATTGGCATGCTTTAATGATAAACTTAATAATGTTA
>JAPTGZ010000023.1:27222119-27233945 GCA_029814645.1 Fowleria isostigma | reverse complement strand
CACACACACACACACACACACACACACACACACACACACACACACACACACACACACACACACACACACACAGTCATTAACACACCTCTATATTTTATGATGCTTCTTCTCTTTTTTCCTTGGACATTATTCATATCTGTATAATAAATGTATTTCAACTGTACTAATGTATTCAATTGGATTTTATGTGTGTGCACTGAACTTTGTAGCTGTGTCTTTAAAAGGTCCTGTAAAAATAAAGCTCTACTTTTTCAGGCTGTTTAAACATTAAAGCAATTACACAGGTATTAATCACATTTGCATTGAAATTTGAGGAGTTTATGAAGCTTTCCTGATTTCATCTGCCTCATGTCTCACAGCTGCACATACACAACTGTAACCTGAATTAACTGTGAGCATTTCATATGTGAGAACGTGAGCAGTGACTACAAAAGGACCCCAATGCACCCCATACCCCAACATAAAGAAGTTGAGAGCCAGTCAAGAATAAAAGTAAAGTAGTGGAAAAAATTACTGGACCATCAAAAGTCATCAAAAACAATGATTATCCAGTCAAGTAGTAACTCCTATGTGTATCATGTGAATAAAACAGACAGAAAAGAAAACATGGAATGAATAAAAGCACTGTTTTTGTCAGTACAATGTCATAGATATTGATGTAACAACTTATGTGATTTTGGTTATTATCAAGAAAACCACGGAAAATGGATATATATTAGCTCTGAAATGAAACTACTATGAGATATTTTTGTTGTTATTATTATATTTGTCCAAACAAATGTGCCTTCAGTTGTACCAGGAATTAAAATGAACAAGAAATTGAAGAAAACATAGGGTGGTCTAATAATTTTTTCCACAACTGTGGAATCTAACTTGTTGATAATAGTATTAACACTGGATATCTGGTGTAGAGATGGGTTTTCTTGATAAGACACAAGACTTTTTCAACCTGCCACCTGTTGTACTCAATAACCCACATATTGATTTTACAGTCTAACAGAGCTCCTCTGTGTTGTTAGACTTTAAATGACCTTTGTGTCAGTTTCTCTGAAGTTTTTGGAGCCTCTGCATAACATTATTGCAATCTTATCTGAACAATGAAACTCTGCTTTCAAAATCCATGCCCTTTCTTGCACTATGAAGTAAAAATTTAAGTTACACATTTGGAAATTACATGAAGTGATTTTAAACAAACAGTCAAATCTGTCTGTAATAACCCAAAATATGTTGTCCAGTCTTCTTCTTCTTATGTGTGTGTTTTGCTCTTTGCTTTTCATTTACTTTTTAATTTATTTATTGACATTATAATTTACACATACATTTTGACATTATTTACTGAGGGTGCTAATAATCCGTTGTGTTTTATTAGTATTCTTCTTTTTATTAGGTGTATCTATGTTCTGTAAGTTGTGTTAAAGTTAGTTTTGGTGTACTAATGCATGTTTACAACCAATTTTTTTTATATAATTGCAACCATACATGTTTAAGTAGTGAAACTGGGGGCGGGAGTAAATACCTTTTACTTCCTCTTACTCCCTTTCAGGTTAATAGGGTGTATATTAAAAGTGAATTGCTGTATATATTTAGGTATTATGTATATTGTGTACACTTCATGTTTACAACCAATGTTTCTATGTATATTTCACTATGTATATTGTGTTTGCAACAAATTCTAAATGAATGTCTGTGTACACATAATGAAATGTATATAATCATTATTGTACAAACAGTGCACAACCTCAAAATAGATCAGTCAAAGTATATAACAATGGCTGTACCTCTGAGACTTGAACTCTTTCATTATGTCCAGAAAGTCATTGTAGACTTGAGGCTGGTTGCCAAACTGCAGTTTCACTTGGTCCAGGTACGACAAAGCATCTTCCACCTTGGGGAGAGACAGGATGGGAAATCAGCTCAATCAATCTGTCGATCTGTTTTCCTTCTGTGGTTTTGGCGTTGGGCCTGATTGCAACATTAATTAACCAGATGCATAGAACGAGACAATTCATTCATCTGAGCTGAACCCTAGGCTAACCCTTTTAATTAACAAATGTCACCACCAGTACACTTGATGTTAGGAGTTTCTGAGCTATGACTGCAAAATTGAGACATTTCTCTGGTATTTGATAAAATGCTCTGATAAGCACGAATGCAGAGTATCTCAAATATGGTAAAATAAATAAACAAATAAGGTAAATCCACCATTTCTGAACTCATGCTCAAACAAGTAGCAATTACTGTAAATACCCCCACTTTTTTTTACAGGTCAATATATTTTTGGTGCACAATAAATTGAAAAAATATCGATATTGCGGTAACAGATATATCTCATATCATATCTCAAAGACATGCAACAATTTTTTTTTTTTTAAGTTAAGGAACATTTTTCTTAGATGAAATTGTGTTTGCTTTAGGTGAACAAGAAATTTTGTGATATTATCATTATCGCAGTACTGTACACCCATAATCACATACTGCAAATTTTGCCAATGTCGTGCAGCCCTACATGACAGCTGTAGAAACCTGTAAAAATAAAACTAGTTGACCAACCTTGAGCCTCTGGAACTGCTGCTGACCCTGCACAGAGGCTGGAGGCGCAGCTGTATGGCCATGTCCTGACATCACTGACGGTCCATGCGACTGGACTGCAGGACTGTGGTGGTGGGAACCGCTGTGGACAGCTGGGCTTGGAGTGTGTCCATGCCCTCCGCTGTTCTGAGCCACGGTGGGAACCTGGGGAAGCGGAGTCACTTATAACAATATAGTAGGTGAACAGCAATTTGTCGTTATAAAACCTGACATGCCGACAGCTTGTAGGAGAACAGTAGGGCTCATGACAGCCCAAGTGAGGAGTGAATAAAAACCACTGTGCAATCAAGTTTTAAGTTTAAAGAAGCATATGTTTTACACAATTCTGAAAAGGGCAAACTGTGAAACGGGTAAAGTGTGTACCTGGTATCCTTGGGGGACGGAGTACTGGACGCCTGCTGTGGGCTGCATGTTTTCAGACACGGCCTCATACACAGCTGGGGCTGGAGCAGGGGCCAGGACGCGATGCTGGAAAGCCTCAGCGTTGCCAGCAAGGCGCCTCTGCTGGGACGCAAAAACCGTTTCCTGATCCTCCAGTCGCCTCTTCATTATGAACTCATACTCGTGAGAGCTGAGAGACCTGAGAGCAAAAGGCATATGGGCTCTGCTTAACACTGGCAGATCTCTGTCAATTTATCACCACACATTAAATCCAGTGATTCATTTTATTCAATCATTTGTGCAAGAACATATGGCAATTTTTCCCCCTAACCACATCTATGGATAAACTGTGCCAGTAAACCCACTTCTGTCAGCATGGGAAGAAAAAATCCCTAAAACTGGACAATTCACACAAAGCAAGAAACAGTACTTTATTCAGCAATGTTACATGAATTATATCTGTAACTTAAGTCTGTACATGTCAGCTTCTGCAGGTTTCAACAAGTTAAATGTAAGGTTTTTAAGATATTATGAATCCAATTTATGTTTCATGTTCTGTCTCGCTTTGGTGATTCGCCTGATGTGAACATGGGATAAAATGCATGAAGGCCGGCCTAAAACATTAAAATGAAGACACTAAATCCACAGATCTCAATCATATTTAAGATGTTTTGTGGCTTAAAATTCAGATTAATGACTTTTCACCTGTTTGATTTGCATGATTTCTCCTTTAGATGATGAAAATAAATAGGATTTGCTTTAAAATATACAGTAAAGTTTATTAACCCCTAAAGACCCAGTGCGACACTTGTGGCACTCCCCAAAAACATTCATCTCTACCTTTATTTGTCTGTAAGTGATTTATCACCAATTAATACATTATCTTCTGTATTTTGTGGAGGGTTTTTTTTCCAGTATAAATCAGGTATTTTCCAACATTTAATTTACTAATTATGTACATGTGCATAAAAGTTTAGAGTAAAATTGAGGATTACTTTATCAAAAACAAAGAAAACTGAAGAAAAGGTGAACATAACTGAACACAAACCCAGTGTGTCCATCCACTGTCATTGATCCAAATCCATGGGTTTTACTGGTCAATCAATGTTGGAGAAGATGATGGTGTTTCCATAGTAACTATGAAGCCTCGGAACATCCAAATGGGTCATATCTGATGACCATAAAAATTTAAATAAATGTATTTTACACCAAGTATTTACATGAATTAGTGGGTCAACATGGATTAATCAGTTTATATCAGTAAATGATTTTGGTAGATGGTGGATGTTTAGGCCTTTATGGGTTAAAATAGGTTAATATAGACAATTTCATTTGGGAACTGACACAAAAGTAGTGCTCAGTCTTTATGGGTTAAAAGACACTGGGGGCTGCCTTCATTTGATAACTCTTCCATGATTTCTTATGCTATAACAAAACACTAGACTAGGATTAGACATGGAAAGTATGCCAGAATTTCTATCACGACTGGACTCGTGTGTTATTATAAACGACTGCACTCGCACTGAATGTCAAGGGACTCATTCATTGCAGAAGCGCATCCTGATGTCGACAAGTAACCTTCAGTGCATCCGAATGTGAATATGCACTGAATGTAAAAGTTGCAGTCCTCGCAGCCAATGAAATCTATAGCAACCTTACGTCACCGACGCAACAAACAGGTGCTGTGGGAACGTGGGAGCTAGTCTGCCATTCACAACTTCCTCAAGACAGCGGTAACTTCTGGGTCACTAAATGAATGGCGTTCACAACACGAAAAAAAGGTCAGCAGGAGACGAGATATTAAAACCGAAATATCGAACCAAAGTGGCTGGAGTGGCCGTGTGTGTGCGCTAGCAGCGTTGCTCCTCCGACAGTGGAGCTGCTGCACACGGCTGCTGCTCACCGACAAAACACTCGCCCTCAACAGCCGCAGCCAATGAAAGCTAAGGCTGACGTATTTATAGCTACACCAGCTTCAGTCGGTGTAGTAACGTTACAGTCACGTACAAGTAACTGCAGCTATGTCTGTTACGATTCAAACACATTTTAGCTCCCAGATAACAAGTCTTTCACATCCCTTATTTACGGCCTAGCCTGCAACACAAGCACCGACCTCGAGTTAGCGTACCGCACGTCGCTTTCCCCCCCGCCCGCCATTTAGAGCGTGGCGCAGGACTGTAGCAAATTACACTCCATTTCAGGCAGGTAAGCAGAAAAAGTAGCGGACTCGCTAGGGGTCTGCATTCCTCTCTCAGCCTCAAAGTATATCAAAGCGATTAATTTCACCAACTTCGCCGACAACTTGTTTTGTTGGCATCTGTTGTATGCTTCAAGCTAGCTGCTAGCTAATGTAAACAACATGAGTCGCCCGAGAACCGACCACTGTCCGGGGGGTTAGCAGGGAAGCACATGCAGCTAACTACCAACGACTTGGTTCGCTGTTGCCGAAACTGGTGATCCGCGTAATTTGTTATCGATTTCCGAGTGTCCGTATTAGATGGAGACATTAGCGGTCGACACGCGAACAAACACACATTCCCCCGTTTGGTTGACTTAAAACGGCTGCTAACGTTAGGTATGTTAGCTTACTGAATGAATCCAGCTAAACTCACCCCTCTCAAGCTGAAGTTCGTTGATGATGCTATGATAATCCGTTGTGTGCAAGGATTGCCACAAAAAGTCTAGCCGGAAAAGACACCGAAGCGAAGGGTGTGCGAAAACCAACTTATCAGAGACGTGTGATTTATAAATAAAGAATTCAAGCTGGGAGCTGTAAAGTGAAAATCTCCCCCGACAGAGGAAAACAATCTCCGTTCGGTTAGCTGTAGAGGGGGGCGTGGTTGCTATATAACGTCCCTCCTCTTCTCTGACGCCATTGGTCAGTTTGTCTTCAGGATCCGCATAAGGGCGGGGGGATGGATCCTGATTCTGAGTTTGAACTGTCAGTCAAAGAATTACCGTACAGTTACCCTGCACGCCCATTTTGACTTGAAGCGCGACAATGCCTGTGGTGCGAGCATCCAGCTTGTGTTATGTATTCAGCAGTGCACATTACAGACGTGTGATTGACCGATGCTGAGACATTATTTCTTTATCACCAGCGTTTTCCTGGCTAAGCAATCCCGAGTGGATCACGGCTCTGAGTTTGGTGATAAGAAAAGCTTCTGCCACTTGTTCCTTCAGTGTTTCCTGAATGTTCTGAACTGATTAGACAAACTTCTTTTTTTAAGGGACTGATACACCACGTTGTTTTCATTTGAGGACAGCCTGACAGATAAGATGTCATTTTATTCTAATGAAACCTAATATTTAATTATGGAAATGATCAAATTATAAGTCAAAACAAGCTAATGCATTAAACACTGAATAAGAAAACCTTAGTTATAACATTTTAAATCATTGTAACACTGTTGTAAGCACTAGGAAAGTAAAATTAACTTTATGCTCCAATGATTCAATAAACAGCACTTACTATAAATTCTGTTCGTTCATTACCTTTTTTGCACTCGAAATTTTCTTTAGCATTAAATTTTAAATATGTTGTTGAAAGCTATATGCTATGTGAATAAAAGTGTACAAAGACTCCTTACTGTACAGAGAAGAATAAATAAAAATGTAATGGGTTTTATGCATTGCTTGAGTTTCAATGAGGTGCAACTCATTTTGTTAAACTATTTCAAGCTGCAGAGTAAATGCACTTAGTTGGCGCCTTATGTTTTCTTGGTAGATGTGGTAAATAACAACCATACAACCATCATAATAACAACTAGAAGGTTATCTCTGCAAAGGTCTGACAATGTTAGTGTGTATACAGGATTATGCCTGAACTGTAGCAGTGATTTTCGTGAACGTATGTCATTTTATTTAATGTATTAAATGTTAGAAAATGGTAAAAAGAGTTCTCGCAGCATGAAAGACAGAGGAGAGACTTTGCATTTAAGAAATTGGAAACAGAAATAAGTTATTTTTCTTTAAAACATTCTGCTCCCTCATAAGTTTTTAATAACAAATAAGGTTAAGGAGGTTGCACAAATTTGTGCAATATTATGCACAAATATTACCCACCTAATCATACGCAAAAGTCCAAGAAGGACATTAATATTGACTGTTCTTTTTGTAACTCGCATCCAGAAACAGTTCATTTATTTTGGCATTGCTGTTATGCTAAAAATCTATGGGCAGACCTCAGCAGGTTTATCATCAATCATCTTATCAAAGATTTTATTTTATTGTGAGAAAATGTTGCTTTTGGTTTTCATAATTACCCTAAAAGATAAGGAAAATGTTATTTTTTATTAAATTTGTTTTTGGCAATAAAATGTATTCATAAAAGTAAATTCACATAGAAAATCCCCTGCTTTGTTGATTTCCAAAAATAAAAGGAACTTTAATATAATTACCAATTATTACCAAAAAATTATTAGACCATCAAGTCATCAAAAACAGTGGTTATGCAATCAAGTCTTAACTCCTGTGTGTATCATGTGACTAAAACAGCCAGAAAAGAAAACGTAGAATGCCTAAAAGGACTGTTTTTGGCAGTACAATACCATGGTTATTGATGTAAGAATTTATATGATTGTAGTTATTCTAAAGAAAACCACGGAAAATATCAGCTTTTAAATTCAACTCTCATGAGCTATTTTTGTTGTTATTATATTTGTCCAAACAAATGTACCTTTAGTTAAATTAAAATGAACAAAAAAATTGAAGAAAACATAGGGTGGTCTGATATTTTTTTCTGCAAATGTATCAATCTTTTTCACCCCAACTTTATTAATCTAAAATCTGGCAATGCATTCAAAGATTTTTCATAGAGAAATGCAGATTTTTTTTTCCCCAGACAGCATTAACATCAAAGTTGTAAAGGACAAAACTTGTATAGAACATTATTTAAATATAATAATAGTAAAAAAAATAACCAAAACAAAAATAAAAGTCAGTAATTTTGAAATCAATACATTCAAATGTTCATATACAATCATGGCTTGTTTGGTTCGTACAGCAATCGTATCTATCTATCCATCGATCTATCTATACTTCCTGGAGTTTGGTGACACGTGACTGTAGAGGGCGGGGCTATGGAGGGAGGGGCCTGTATATGTCCCTTTGCACGTACATCCCGCCTCTTTTAAGACACTGCAGCCAATCATCGCACAGTGTCTTTCTTACAAATCCAGAAAAGGTGGAACTTCCAAAATAAACCATCGCCCACGACAGGCGGAGCTGCAACACCAGCCCGGGATTCCTCCTTCCAGCCAGGCAGGGGGATTCAGCAGCAGCCGTGGGCTGCAGCAGCACACACATGCAAACACACAACATTCGTTTTTTTTTTTTGTTTTTTTTTCTCCACCCCTCCATGTATAATTGCCCGCATCTATTCAGCTTCTTAGAAAAAAAAAAAAAACAAGCACACGCCGGTTGCGATGTTTCAACATTACCAACACACGACATATAAGTGTATCCTCGACAGCTTTGCAAGTCAAATGTACAAGTTTAGTGTAAAAGCGTGCACGACAACGCAGTGCGGGGCCGTGGAGGTTCCCACAACACCGGAGGAGCTAGCCTCTGCACTCCGCGTCGGTCGACGTGGGTATTTTCTGGCAGTCCACTCCAAACAAAAGGATCCACGGCATTAAAACGCATCAGCTTTTACTTGACGCTTTGCACCAACACAGAGGGGCCGGGGCCAAGGAGGGCCTTAGGCGGCTAATATTGCATCTTTTCTGGGCGGCAGGAGCGGATCCAGTTGCCCTTACTAAACAATGCCAAAGTCAAACGGAACGGGAACTACGGCGGAGCTGTATGGGAAACATCGGAGCCACGCCAAAAAAACACCCCGCGTCCCCCCAAAAAACCGAAACCAAGCCCCACATTGTGTTCCCCGTAAGACGGCTGCGCTTTCCTCCCCCTGAACCGTATTCTTTGTTTACTTCCATAGTGGGAGAGTAAAATGTCTAACCTGTCTCACCACAACAACTCCCTCCCCCTACCGATCCATTTGCAAACAAGCGTTCCATGCTCACACAACGCTGCAGACCGAATGTTTCGACTTCCAGACAGCGGGATGCCACAGATCGGCACACAACAACCCGGGTTTACACTGTTTACCAGCCGACCCGACACCCAGCGACACCTTTTACCACCAAACACCTTCTGTTTTGGGGCTATTCTGGAGCCGTTTACGCGCATAAAAAGAGCATTCAATTCATTTAAGCGTACAAAAGGCGCGACTGGCAACGCACAGCTCCCCCCTTCAAAACCAACACCGTTCACTTCATGTAAGTCTAATACTAATTATATTATTTAGTTTAACCAGCTGTTACATACCCAGGAAAAAGACTCCTTACTCCGGATTCGTGTTTGTAACAAAATAGTTGGAGACGCCCCCCTCCGCTGGCATTGGCGCAAACTACACTCCGCGTCATTTTGTTTTAAATATCACCCGCTAAAACCGAGGAAGCTGCGACTGAATACAAGAGAACATCCTCCATAACACAAGACTCCTTCTGATGGAATAAACTCAGATCTGTGGTTCAGAGGGGAAAACTAAAGCGAAATGACCCACATTCCTCAGTCAACACTCATTATATATGTATATTAAAATATTTTAGCACATTTATAAATGTATAATCATCATATATATATAATATATTGTCTACAACATATTGTGCAAATTGCTGTTCTCATTGTGTCTTCATAGAGTGGTTTAATATACATATATAGTCAGAGCTAGTTGTGGAAAAAAATAATTAGACCATCAAAAGTAATCAAAATTAATGGTTATGCAATCAAGTACTAACTCCTGTGTGTATCATAAAACTAAAACAGAAAAGAAAATATGGAATGTCTAAAAACACTCTTTCTGTCAGTACAATGCTATAGCTATTGATGTAAGACCTTGATGGGATTTTGCTTATTATCATGAAAACCATGGAAAATAAATAGATGTCAGCTCTTAAATTAAACTGTTATGAGCTACTTTTGTTGATATCATTATATTTGTCCAAACAAATGTACCTTTAGTTGCACCAGGCATTTAAATGAACAAGATGAAAAAAACACTGAGTGGTCTAATAATTTTTTTCAGTGACTGTATTATGTATTCAACACACAAATATATGTATACTTGGAGATATAAGTATTTGAACATGTAAAGTATGTAGAGATATGTATATGTTTTCTATTTTTCTTTTTTGTTGCATTGGTCATTTCTTCCCTGCTACTTTCTATGCTTGAATAGAGTACCTGTAACACAATAATTTCCCCCTGGGATTAATAAAGTATTGTAATTCTGATATAAATAGAGATGTTTTAAAATGTGCTCTTAAAACTTGTAAGGAATTGCTATTTCTCTGATTTTATTTTATTACTTAAAGAAAATCACCTGCTAAAACTGAGGAACTGAATACTAGAGAAGATCCTCCATAACAGGAGGACTCCTGATGAAAACGACTCAGATCTGTAGTTCAGAGGGAAAAACTAAAAAATGACCCCCATTCCTCAATCAACAGTCATTTCACATACATACATACATATATATATATATATATATACTCATTATAACAAAAATATTTTTGCACACTTATGTATATTTCTGTAATGATCATATTCTTAGCATTGGCTGGTACATATTGTACAAGTTGCTGTTCTAATTGTGTCTTCATAATGTTTTACATACATATATAATCATATATATTTGATAGAGTGTTTTACCATTATATATATATATATGTATTTCTTCCCTGCTACTCTCTATTATGCTTGAATGGAGCGGCTATAACATAATAATTCCCCCCTGGGATTAATAAAATATTCTAATTTTGATATAAATAGAATACTAGAGATCCTCCATAATTGTACAACTCCATCTGATGAAAACGGCTCAGATCTGACCTCTGTCTTGATTTCAGATCGATGTAGAGTTGAGGAAAGTGGAAACTAACCATCCCGGTCAAAACAATAGATGAAGATGTTCCCTTTCATTGTTTAAAATTTATGACTTGTATTTAAAATGCTATAACTCACATGTACACTGTTGAAGTTGGAATAAAATATTTGTACCTCTTCTCATGAAGTAAGGTGAGAACTCTGGATTTTCTGAAGTTGTGGAGGATGCAAAATAACACAGATCTGTTACAGTAAATATACTTTTTTAGATCTTTATTTAGGAGCACTAGAACATGCTATAATAGTTCCACATGACAAGAGATCAGTGTAAATAAAGTTTGTGTGATCTGCTTGGTGTTGGACTTATGATTCTGTTTTCAGATTTTTGTTCCTGTAAATTTTACAATGTATGTATAATAAGGTTTAACTGGTTGTTAAAGGTCAATACAAAAGCAATAGTTTGGAACAGAATAAAGCTGATAAATTCATTATCATTTTGCTGATATCACACTGAACTCCCTCTGAAGAAAATCCAACGCAGAAATGAATCATCTCTGACTTTACCAGAAACCAGATGAGTCAATCTGGAAAGGAATACGTCTACAACTGAACATCAAACTGTCTGGAAAAAAAGTTGGGGTTTTTTTTTTGTTTTTTTTTTCAGTTATTACTTTCTTTTATCATCAGTAATTCCAGTCCATATCCAGTTTTATCATTCAACTAATCATTCCAATCAGCGTCTATATGAACCCTTCTAAACATGCAGATAGTTTCTCTACAGCTAATACATGTATTTACACTGTCGTCCATAAAAGTAAAATAAAATATGTTGTTTGTGTATATGTGTATATATGTGTATTGGTATATATGTGTATTTTTTAATTTATTTTTAAATTTTTTACATGTGTATGTATGTGTATGTGTATTTATGTGCATATATATGCAATTTTTTTTTTTTTTTACTAA